>VMDO01017835.1:0-43925 GCA_007922755.1 Pedetes capensis
TGGCTCCTCCAGTGGGCTGGACGTGGAGTGCTGTTCACATTCATTCACTCACTCATTTTTCCGAGTTATTCTTTTTACAGATGTTTGTATGCTACTGTGCCAGCACTGTGCTGGGTGGGGACAGCAAGGAACAAGATGAACACAATCCTGGGCTTCGTGGAACTCACATGCTTGTAGGAGGAGACAGAATAAGTAAGACAAATGAGTCAAATATAGAGCCTGTTTAATTGCGGTAAGTGCTAAGGAAAACCGTTAAATAGGAAAGGGGGACAGACGATGGGAGATGGAGGACATTTGAGTAGAGACTCAGAGGAAATGGGGCCGCTTGGCAGATGCTTTCTCATTTGTTTTGCACAACTGGGGATGGCAATTATTCCTGTTGTCTTACAGATGAGAAAAGGCATTCTCAAGAGGCAGAAGGATTTACTTCAAGTCACCTAGAAAATGACTGGAAGCTAAGCAGGGTGGGGCCTGGTTAGTCCTTGGGTGGGAGACCGCCTGGGAACACTGGGTGCTGTAGGCATGGGAGAAGGACTGGGCAACCCATTCCCAAAAAATAATCAGCCATTGAAAACCCTATGAACAGCAGAGAAGCACTGACAATAGTGTTTTGCCTGTTGTACATAGGGTCGCTATGAGTCGGACACCAATTCGACAGCACCTAACAACTGAAAATGACTGGGAAGTCAGAAGAGAGCATGAGACTGAAACCAGGCCCACGGGTTCTTTTCTAGGAAAGATGGTGAGCTCAGAGCATCCTGGCCTACTCTCCCCATGCCTTGGCAGACATCACTAATTGATCAAATCCATCATGCCTCTCTCTCCCACAAAAGCCAGGTTTCCAAATCCTCAGAATTCCACGTCGTCACGTCCATTTACTAGGGGTTGGCACAAGCTCCTGGGCAGGTGGTGAGGAGTGTTGACAAACACCACAGGGACCTAGGGAAGAGGATGGAGGGAGGGTATCTTCAGGAGCACTGTGCTGCCTGTCCACTACTACCTACATAACCTAACCAGTCCGGTTTAAGAGGGTAAGGGGAGGAATGGATCTTTATGCCTCCCCCTAGGAGACGGGATGGGCGAGGAAGGGGGACAGGGATCGTTGCTGGTTGTAGATAGTCGCCAAGGCAGAGCCCATCCACCAGGGACTTAAAAGGGCCCCCGACCTGCTCAGCCCCGCAGGTTCTATCCAGGGTGATGCCGGTGGCCACCTGACCTGGGGTTGATTGGCAACCAAGTCTGGCTGGCCCATCCCAAAGTCACCCTGGATTCCCTCCCTCAGTGGCCGAAGTGAACAAGGTTAGGGGGGATGGAGAATGGCTGTCCCTCCCCCAGCCCTTTCCCTCCCTCTGCCCACATAAAGAGAAACATCTCAGGCTTGGAGAAATGACTCATTTTCCCCAGAGAAGATCTAGGTGGGGCAGCCTGGGGCAGCCTCAGGGCACCAGATCCAGCTCCCTGCTCTTGCTGAGGTGGCTCCGGGCCCCAGAGAGGCAGCGGACAATTGAAGGCTGAGGGGCAGAGAGAAAGGGCTCCTGAGGGCGCCACCTCTCCTCATGCAACCTCATGTGTCACAGGGTGTCACCCAGTCCTGCTCAAAGAGGACCTCACAGAGAAGAAAAATTCCTCTGGACTTTCCAGAATAAGCTTTAGGGCTGACTCCCAGCCACCTGGGGACAGCATGGAAATGCACACATGACAAGAGAAGAAAACTGGTCCTTGTGAAGCAGCCGCCTTTAATTTTATTAATGTATTTATTTTGTTGTTATTGTTGTTGTAGTACTTGGGAGTTGAACCCAGGGCCTTGCACATACTTTGCAAGTGCTCTACCACTGGGCTGCACCTCCAGCCCTTTATTTATTTATTTGTTTGTTTATTTATTTATTTATTGGTACTGGAGGTTGAACCCAGGGCCTTGCGCTTGCATGCTTTGCAAGTGCTAGACCACTGAGCCGCACCCTCAGCCCGTTTTTTTCACTTTTTTCAGACAGGGTCTCACTAAATTACGCAGACTGCTTCTGGTCTCGAACTTGAGATCCTCCTGCCTCCGCCTCCCGAGCTGCTGGGATTACAGGCATGCACCACTGCGCCCGGCTCCACTTTTTATTTTTTATTTTGAGACAGAGTCTCACTAGGTTACGCAGGCTGCCTCTGGCATTGAATTTGTGATCCTCCTGCCTCCACCTCCTGAGTCCCTGGGACAGTCACCAACTCACAATCTCTTCAAGGCAGGGATCAGAGAGCTCCAGAAAAATCACTCAAGTGCATTTCACTCTGGGTTTTGTCTTCCAAAAACCTCGCTACACAATAGATGGGGGTTGGGCCTGATTGCAAAGTGCAGCTCTGGGTACCGAATCCTGTTCCTTCATTAGCCAATACCGAACACACAGAGATATTTCCCTAGGGACCATGTGTACGCAGACTCCAGGACGTTTAGCTCGTGGCACCCTTCCTCACCTCACCTTTCCCTGGCCATCCGGGGAAGTCCCCTCCAGCGGAAAGAAGTAACACTCCCAACGAAGGGCACGGGTGTCCCAGAGCAGGACTGTACCACCTCCTCATTCAGCTCAGAACTTGTTTCCGGCTGCCTGCCTTCCCCGCAGGGCTGCCACCCACATCCCTCCTTGACAAGTTCCCGAGCAACCCTCTTATCCTCCTTTGCAGATTTCCTCCCTCTTTGCGGTACTGTCCTTCCTCAGCCACAAGCAAAACGCCCTCAACTTTGAAGTTAGATCTTCCCCAGGGTCTACAAAGAACAGACTCTGGCGTCATGGAGAATCACGGCTCTGTCAGCTCTCAGCTGGGGCGCTTTGGCCTCACCAAGCCTCAGCTTCCTCATCCGTTAAATGGGGACATAAGCCAGGTACAACGGCACATATCTGCAGTCCCAGCTATTCAGGAAGGCTGAGGAAGGAGCACTTGAGACCAGGAGTTCAATACAAGCTTGGGCAACATAGTGAAACCCTGTATTTACAAAAAAAAAAAAAAAAGGTGGGGACACATTGGCACCCAGGTCTTTAGAGCTGACTTGGTGTAAAAGAAGTCAATACATTTGCAGCTAAGCACAGGGCTCACCTCAAGGCTGATGCTCAAAAATTGTGGTTCCATCTCCTGTTCCATGGAGCAGGTGTAGACAGGGCAGAGGGCAGTGGGGATAGGTGGCATAGGAGCCACATGGCACAAGGGGTCCTGGTTTCTGTCCTCCAGGCTCAAGGGCACCACCCCCCACTCACCCAGCTTCCAAACTTGCTGCCAGCTCCCCTGATGCAACGACGCCCTGCAGCTGAGCCCCCTACGTGGGAGGGCACTTTCTCTGACTTGTCCTAAACTTGCCTCATCCTGACCCACTAGATATGGGGATGGGGGGGATGGGGGGCTGAGCCTGGGGCCTCTGGTGTTCTTCCTGCTCCTCACAGCCCCATTTTTCTTCTACCCCATGTCTTCAGCCAACAATAGCTGTTTCCCAGGCAGGTTGCCACATGGCACGCAGCTCCCTGAGCAAAAAATACCCATGCGGGGGAAGCAGGGGAGGCGCAGGGGGGCTAGAAAGGGAGGCTGGGGGCCAGGAGCGAGCACATTTCTTGAGCACCTGCTATGCATCAGGCGGATGGGAGGAGACAGGACCGGGGAGGTCAGGGGTGGTGGTGCCTGCTTTCCAGAGCAGGATCAGGCCGGGGTTCAGGGTCTGGGGCAATTCCCATGGAGAAGGGGCCTGAAGGGAGAGCAGGCTCTAGAATCTGGTGAGAAAAAAAAGGGATGTGTGAACCCCAAAGAGAGATCCAAAACCTAAGGAGATGGGGGTGGGAGTTAGGGCTGTGCTGGCTCCCAGGAGGAATGGGATGGCCCAGGCTGTGGAGGTGGGAGAGGCAGCCCAGCCGGACAGTCATGGAACAGAGCATCTCAGAGGTGCGACAGGCTAAACAGGGCCCGGCAGGGGAGGAAAGGGAAATCTTCCAATGAGGCTGCAGGTTCCTGCTCCAGAGGTTTGGATGGAGGAGGTCTCCCCACTTCCGGAGAGACCCCAGTGGGCAGGGAGCCCAGGCCTGGGCAGGGGACCAGGCTTTGGCCCGGGGTTCTCCTCTCTCTGCATGGCAGGGGCATCTCCACAGATCCTCAGTGGCCCCTCCCAGCCTCCAGGGAAGCGCTGTTGGTGCACAGTGGCTCTTGCCCCAGCCTTGGTCAAAGCCCAGGGAGGGCAGGGTCCCGAGGGCCCTGATCTCTCCAGGGTGGCAGAGGTCACAGGAAAGAATTTGGAGGTCAAGGCGCTGCCCCTCCCCCATTAGCTGCTTCAAAGAGAAACTCTGTCTTTTCAGGATCCCACTCCTTTGAAGGCCCTGGACTCGGCAGGGAGGCAGGAGGAGGGAGTCTCTAAAGTAGCTGCCAGCAATCTGGGGCCTGTCAGGGTCTGGCTGGAAAGGGCCAGGCAGGAGCTCTGCCTTAGCATCTGGGCTCCACTAGGCCAGCTGTGTGGCCCCAGACACTCACACGACCCCCTGGGCTCTGTATGTCACCTGTCAAAGCAATGGGCTGGATCCCAGCCCCCTTCCATCAATCACTATCAACCCCACCCCTCCATATTTCAATTGCCTTTCCCTCCACCCTGATTCTAGTCTTTCCCCTCCACAGCCCATCACTACTTAGCGGCCTGAGGGAGTCTGACAGAAGGCAAGTGGGATCTGTCACCTCCCTGCTCTTAGCCCTTCCAGATTCAGGTGAATCCTCTACCCTGCCAGCTATACATTTTTGCTTTTTCTTCTGTGAGAATTTAAATGGGGTATGTTGTTAGGTGCCGTCGAGTGGGTATGTGACTCATAGCAACCCTCATAGGCTTTCAATGGCTGACTGCTTCGGGATTGCCTTGGGAGTGGATTGCCAGGCCCTTCTCCCATTTTTGTGGTGCTGGGAATTGAATTCGGGACCTCAGAGACTGCAGCACAGTGCTCTACCAACTGAGCTAAATCCCAGCCCAAATGGGGTATAGAAGGAAATAAAGCCCTTGGTATAAAGAAATAAAGAAAATAAAGTTGCTTTGAAAATACACATAGCCTGGTGGTTCTCCATTGCTCTGGGAGTAAGATTCAAATCTCTCAGCTGGCCCATATGGCCCTGCTGGGTCCAACCTCTGTCCATCCTTCAGTCTCATGTAGGGTCACTTTCACCCCTGCTCTCTATTCCAGTTACATGGAACATGATACATAGGTCATCTACCTCAGGACCTTTGCACACATGCATGTTCCCTTAGCCTAGAATCTTTTTCTCTCCATTTCTTTACCTGGTTAGCATTTAATTCATGTTTCAGATCTCTCCTTCAATATTTCTTCTTTGAGGATTTCTCTTGCTCTCTGCCCCTGCTCTCTGCCTGGGAGAGCTCATATCTTTCTGTGCCTCAGTGTCCCCAGCTACAAAGTAGGAATAATGATAATAAATATCTCCTGGGGCTGACGGGAGGATTCAGTGAGTTTATAACATAAGGCTATTTAGCCCTATGCCTAAATACTCCATAGACACCATTGTTACCATATGACTGCTAAGATGGACAAACCCTATAGGAAGAAAAGAACAAAGCAATTACTGGTCAAACCCTAGTGTAGCCAGAAGTGCATATTGCATCATTCCCCAAAGAATCGCCCAGGGTCACGGATCCCAGGAAGCATCTCTGAAGCAAATTGCCCTGCCCAAGGCTGGACCTTTTCTAACAGGATCAGGACCAGTCCACCCTGCTTTCCTCCACCAACTGTGAGCAGCACAGGGCAGCACCTTCTCCCACCCCATCCCTAGCACAGTGGTCACAGCATGCTGCGGGAAACGCCTGCCACCTGCCAGCGAGGCAAGCACACAAGCTCATGATGTGGCCTTGACCAAGGCCCTGCACAGTTTCCCTGGGAAAGCAGCTCTCCATTGCCTACTGCACCATCCCAAGAGTACCCCAGTTCCTTCCAAATCCATGCTTGCAGGTCCTGGGAATACAGAGGTGACAAGGGGCAGGAGGTCTGCCCTGCAATGGTCTAGTAATACTATCTAGTATTACTAGTCTAGTATTACCGTCTAGTAATAAATGTATCAGTTAACTTTATTAGGGACTTACTGTATGGTGAGCGCCTGCAGCCGTAGCCCTGTGGCATCCGATCCCGTCAGATTTCAGAAGCTAAGCAGGGTCAGGCCTGGTTAGTACTTGGATGGGAGACCGCCAGAGAACACCAGATACTGTAGGCTTGGGAGAAGGACCTGGCAACTCCCTCCCAAAAATCAATCTGCCATTGAAAACCCTATGAGCAGCAGAGAAGCACTGACAATAGTGTTTCACCTGTTGTACAGAGGGTCGCTGTGAGTCGGATACCGACTCGACGGCACCTAACAACAACAACAACGTATGATGAGCATTGATCTTAGTACCTTATAAAGATTCTATCAGTGATTTAAACAACTCTCCAGCCAGGCATGATGAAGCATGTCTGTAATCCCAGCAATCGGGAGGCTGAGGCAGGAGGATTGCGAGTTCAAGGGTAATATGGACTACATAGTGAGTTCCAGGCTACATAGTGAGATGCTGTCTCAAAAATAAATAAATAAAAATAAATAAACAAAAATAAAAATAAATAAACAACTCTGATTCCGTTACAATTGTTCGCTACTTATGCTACTTATGCAAAAGCAGAGGCTAAGAATTAAGTAATCTGTCAAAGCTACTTAAGTAATGGCAGAGCTGAGAGTTGCATCTGGCCAACTGGAGCAGAGCTTGAATTCTCGGCTTGTCAGTGCAGAGAGATGAAAAAGAGGAGGAGTTTCAGCCCAAGGTGAGTGTCTAAGAGGAGGCAGTCCAGGGCATGGCGCAACTCAGGCTACAGAAATGCATGGTGGGGGTGCAGCTGTGATCTAGAAAGCTTCTAAGAACAGCTATGAAAAGAATAACAGGCCTAAAAAGTTTAGGACAGATGCCAATTTTGTCACTGGCCCCAGCCACTTTTTTTAGTTCACGCACACCACGCGTGCCCTCAGCATTTCTTCACACTGACTATTTGCAATCACTGAGGGAAGGGGCTGTTATCTCCACTCAGCACACTGGAAACCTGAGGCTCTAAGAGAAGCAATCACCTGCTAAAACGTCCTTTACCACAAAGAAGTGGGTCCAGTGTTGAAGTTCAAGTCGCCCCCACGCTTATAACCACTAGGTCGCACTGCTACTCAGGGGTGTATAGGAGGAGCCTAACCCGGGATGGGAGGAGCCATGCAATTTTCCCTCTGGGATAACATTTAGTGCCCCGGATGTGCGGCATAGCTCTGGCCACCAGAGCCGTGTGTGTGCTTGTGTGAGTGTACTTGCACACGTGCACCTGTGTGTGCTTTCTGTGTGTGTTGTGGCAATGGTGGTTATTAAGGGGCAGGATAAAGGGTCCCCCAATTATGACAGGAAAGCAAAATCAATAAGTTTGGCCGGTGATGAGGAGTCCCTCCTTCTGCTGCCTCCCTGCATTCCTCAGGACTACAAAGCAGCGTAGGCAAGGGCCAGCTTGCAGCCAATCTCTCCAGCCTCTCACAAGGCTTAGGACAGAACCACAGGGTAATTACAGCTCCCATTTACTAGGGACCTGCTAGGCACACTGTCCTACAGGCTTCGCAATGTTACCTAAACCGCCAGCCACACTTCACAGTACCACGGTGATACAAGGAAGGTGGTACCATCATCCCATTTCACAGAGGAGAAAACCGAGGCTCAGAGGCCGGTCTCTCTCACTGAAGGTCACCGCCTGGGATGAGGTGGCAGAGCTGAGACTAGACCCATGTCTGTCTGGCTCCAACGCCCACATCCTAACCAGAAAGAGCCTTTGTCCAGGAGTCTAGAGATCTGGGTCACCTTGCTGTGTGGCCTCAGGCAGACTCTCTTTCCTTCTCTGACTCTTTACCTCCCCAAGAGGAAGTTGGTCTGATGACACGTAAGTCCCACTTTTACTCAGCCCTTCTGTGACGTCTCAGGCCTCCTCTGCCTCCCTCTTGACCCTGCAGGATGGTGAGTGTGCACCCTGGATGTCCTGGGGCAAGGAAAGAGGAAGTGCCGCTTTCTGCTCAGACCAGCTGGGGACACCCAGGAACCACAAAGCCACAGGATTCCCTAGAGCCCAGCCGTGGGAGCCAGGGCCCAGATGGCACAGGGCTGGGCTCCCGTTGTGGCCATCACTGTCCCACCCTCGATTCTTGGCAGCTGGGGTGTGTGGAAACAGGGCATCCAGGCTCAGGCTCTGTGCCCTTTGGGCCTGGGGAGGGGGAGGGCCAGAGTGGTGGGAACGAGGTCACTCTGGGACAATCCCAAGGCGGGGTTCAAGTGGAGGTTTTAAGGCAGGGCTGAAGGCAACTTCTGCCTGCCTTGCCCTCTGCCAGGAGTGTCCGGAGGCATCTGGGATGAATGCCATTTACTTCTCTCCTGTCCCGGAAGTAGCTAAAATTCTACCTCGCCCTTGGGACAGGAGAACGTATCAAGATCCTCCATTACCTCTCACTAAATGCAGCCTCCCTGCCTCCCTCCTGCCCCCTACAGTGCATCCTCCACCCTGCAGCCCAGCCTGTCTAAAACAACCCAAACCCAGATACTCCATTTGGAGACCACCAGGGACTTCTTTCTCATCACTCTTAGAATGAAATCCCACCCCCTACACACACCTAACAAGGCCCCCTATGACCTGGCCCCACCATGCCCAACTCCTCCTCCTTCCCCTGCTGCCTCTGTTCAGCCACATGATCTTTTTGCCGCTCATCACATCCCAAGTTCCTTGCCCCTGTCTCAGGCCTTTTGCACTTGCTGTTCTTTCTGCTGAGAACTCTCCTCTCCTACATCTTTGCCCAAATGCTCCCCAACCTTTGGCCCTCAGGTGCCACCTCCTCCCCTGGCCACCATCTAGGGCAGCCCCTCCTCTCACAGCCACTGTCCCCCATTGTTGTTGTTAGGCGCCATCAAGTCGGGTCCTACTCATAGCGACCCTATGTACAACAGAACAAAACACTACCCGGCGCTGTACCACGTCCAACGCTACTGTCAGGGCTTCTCTGCTACTCACAGGGTTTTCAACGGCTGATTGTTTTTTGGGAGTGGGTTGCTGGGTCCTTCTCCCAAGCCTACAGCACCCAGTGTTCCCAGCCGGTCTCCCATCCAAGGATTAACCAGGCCCGACCCTGCTTAGCTTCCACGACCTGACAAGCTATCCCATTTTACTTTTTTTCTTCTCTCTGAAGTGATCTTTGCAGCAGGTTGGTTTACTGTTTGATGTCCAGCTTCCTCCCCTAGAATGGAGCTCTTTGGGGTCAGGAATTTGGCTGCCCCATTGTTTTTGCCCTCACGATCAGTCGGGGCCTCATCTGGCCCTCATAACTGTGTAGATGAGGATGCTATAGCTCAGAGAGGTGGAGTGAACTGCCCAAAGTCACAGAGCCTGTAAGAGGCAGGACTCAGTGCCAAGGCTGTCCCTGCCAAGCCTCTGAGGGTGGGGGCTCTCACCCAGCATGGACTGGCACGCCAGGAAGCTCTCAGGGAGGGTACCAAGAAGGGAGAGCCCTTCCGCTTCCCCAGTAGACCTTCTGCAGAGGTCTGGGACAGCTGGGGTTCGAGGGTCGGCCAGGCCCAGGCCTGGAGGTGACAAAGCCCAGATCATCTGGTGTATGGTGGTGCATGCCTGTAATCCCAGTGACTTGAGAGGCAGAGGCAGGAGGATCATGAGTTTGAGACCAGAGGCAGACTGTGCAACTTAGCAAGACCTTGTCTCAAAATAAAAAAGGGGCTGGGGGTGCAGCTCAGTGATGCAGCATCCTGGGATTCAATCCCCAAGTACATCGGGGGAAAAAAAATCCTGCCCAGACTGACGGGAGCAAATGGCACCCAAATGAGGAAGACTACCAGAAACGAGTGCCCGGAGAACCGTCAATCCACTGATGTTTTGCAGCAGGGGAAAGTGAAGATCAGGGTGTGGAAGGGACTAGGCT
The DNA here is from genome assembly GCA_007922755.1 of Pedetes capensis. Lineage (NCBI taxonomy): Eukaryota > Metazoa > Chordata > Mammalia > Rodentia > Pedetidae > Pedetes > Pedetes capensis. Next base: position 9,967 of record VMDO01017835.1, read on the forward strand.
AGGTCACACAGCCAATCAGTGGTAGACCTTGTGCCCTGGGGTCTCCAGGCCAGAGACTCCTTCCTTACCCTGAGGAACAATGGGTACAACAGAAGCCCAGGGCTGCCAGGCCCTGAGGGCAGGGGCAGGGCTAGTGTGGACCTAAGGCACTGAGGGCCTCGGATTCCGAGCTTCTTTCAAAACTGCACACTGAGAGCCTGCTCTGGGCTAGGCCTTGGGCTGGTGGCAGAGCAGGGACCGGTAAGCTATGAAATGGAACACCTGCCTTGGAGGGCTGGGCAGCGGTTTCTCTGAAGGTCAGACACACACCGACCCTCTGACGAGGCAGCTGAACGCCTAAGTATGTGCCCCAGAGACATGAGCGCCCAGGTCTGCAAAAAGACACATGCAAGGATGGCACAGAGGCCCCAAACTGGGATGAACCCCAATGTCACCCATGGATATTTACATACCTGCCCACCCAAGGTGACACAATTCAGCCTAAAAAGGAACAGATGCTGGAACAGGCAGGAGCACAGACGGACCTCAGAGACTTTCGGTGTTGACTGAAGGGGAAGGAAGCCAGGCCGCAAAGGGGACACCTGTGTGAGTCTCACAGAGGAGGCTCAAACCAGGCCCGCAGGTGGGACGGAAAGATCACCTGCAGCCGCCTGTTACAGGAGGCTCATGGAGGGGCACAGGGCTGCTGTGGATGGCTCCTGTCTTGGTCTAGTGGTATGCAAGTCTGCACAACTGTAGAAGATGTGTGTCCCTTACTTCAGTCAATTCTACCTTTTTGGGGGGGTACCTTTTTGGGGGGTACTAGGGCCTTGTGCATATTTTGCAAGTGCTCTACTACTGAGCTGCACCCCAGCCCCTTTATAATTTTTAATACTTACTTATTTTGCAGTACTCAGGGGCAGAACCCACCAGGGCTTTTGTGCATCCTCTGCAAGTGCTCTACCCCTGAGCTGCACCCCTAGTCCGTTTTCGACTTTTTACCTTGAGATAGGGCCTCGCTAAGTTACACAGGCTGCCTCCAGCCTCGAACGCATGATCCTCCTTCCTCAGCCTCCCAAATCACTAGGGTTACGGGCGTGTGCCTCTGTACCAGGTTCTACCTCCATTTGTAGCACTGTACCATCTCTGGCCTCAGGACGCGCACAGATCGTTGTCAGTGTCACCACAGTCAGGACGATGAGGGCAGCTGGTCTCTCCTGAGCCTCTGTACTTGCCAGCACTGAGCTGGGCTCCTCTGCAACAGGATCTGATCACTCCTCCAACTTCGGTACAAAACAGGTCCCAACAGCGTCACATTAGAGATGAGGAAAGTGCAGCTCAGGGAGGGGACATACTGTCCAAAGTGACACAGCAAAAGTGATGGAGCCAGGTTTGAACTGGGCTTGTGGGTCCCCAAGACCCACTGCTGCTGCCCAGCCAGTCTCCTAGCCCTGCCTGCCCAGGCTGCCTGCTGGAGGCCCTGCAGGCTGCCAGCCCCACCCATGGCCCCCTCCTCTGTGGGCTGGGAGAACAGCTCACGTGGGCACAGCTTCTGCGAAAGAGCGGCTTAGGAAATGAGCCCTTCCTCCCCCTCTGCCACCTCCGCCCTCCCTCACTCCTCTCACGGCCACACATCTCTGAGGTCATTTCAACCCTGGACCTCGGCCCGATAATTAGGAACTCCAAAGGCTGGGCAGCTGGGTGGGGGCAGTGTTGACCAGAGGGCCTTCTTAACCCCTGGGCTCCCCCAGCCCAGCCTGTGGCCCCAGATTACCAGGAGGGCTTGAGGTTAGCGAGTCCCCACCCTTGGCTCCAGGCTCCAGTGACGCAACCCAGTGTGGATTCGGAGAATCATAAAATGTTTATTTGGAATAACAATCAGGGACGCTGCCATTTTCTCCTATTCTTTTGCTGAGCCCAGAGCTCAGTCAAGCGCTGACCCTCCCCATGAGCCTCCCAAACAGGAAGATGAGGCAGGAGCTCCAGGGTCACAAACCCAGGTCTTCACAGCATCAAGGTCATGTCCTGAACCAGAACCTCATGCTTCTTGTCTTGCATTTCATCGCCAAAAACAGCCCTCGGATTGGTCAGTTCCAGACAGCTCATTTTACAGATGGGAAGATTGAGGCCTAGGGAGAGTGTCTTGTTTAGGGCCACATAAAGGTTAGGGGCAGAGCTCAGGCTGGAAGCCAAGTCTCTGCCCTTGGCCTTGTTTTCAATGCCTAGGCCCCAGCCACGGAGCAGGCTGCCACCTGGCTGAGCAGGCTGGAGGCAGGAGGCTGGGAGGCAGGCCAGGAGGGGGAGGCTCTGGTTCCAGGCAGAGGTAAATATTGACATGACTGTGTTTACACTGTAACCGGAGTCCTGGCTGCTGCCCCACGCCCACACCCGCCCTTCTCCCCAGCCAAAGAGGCAAAGGAGGACCAGGGAGGTAAAGCTAGGGACGTGGTCCTTAGGGAGGCTTCTGGGCCAGGGGCTGCTCCTCCTGTGCACAGGGGCCTGTGGTCAGCAAGTTGGGGTATCTGTGTGGGTGTGGGGTGGGCAGTGCCAGGCAGGAAGGGACTTTTTAGTGGTCGTCTTGTTGTTTATTCTTCCAGTTGTTGTTGATCGCTGTCATAGAGGCAGACCTACTCATAGTGACCTGTGTAGGATTTTCAATCGCTTCAAAGGCTTCAATGGCTGATTGTTTTGGGATTGGTGTGGGAGTGGATTGCCACATCCTTCTCCTGTTTTTATAGTGCTGAGGATCGAACCCGGGACCTCAGAGAGTGCAGAGCAGCTCGCTACCAACTGAGCTAAACCCCAGCGGGGGAAGGGACTATTATCTAAGCCAGGGAGATGGGAGTCTGGGCTGAAGTTACGAAAGCTGGGGTCGATCCTAGTGGGATCCAAAAACAGTCAGTCAATGAATGGGGAGGAAAGGGCTTTCCTAACTGTCAAGTGCGGTGCAAAGGGGAAAGATAATCAGCGTCTCGGCCCTGCTAGCATCCAGCCGCAGTGCCTCCCAACCTCAGTGGCTGCTGCCAGTGGTCCCACCCCTGTCCCCGGGAGGCTTTCCCAGGAAAGCTGAGGTTTTGCTAAGTTGAGTGACAGTTTGGGGCCGAAGCCAGAATCCTAAGGGATGAGGAGGCTGCTGCCTAGTTCCAGTGCCCAGCTCCATAGGTGACCTTGGAGTCTTAGCTTTCAGAACTCAAAAATTGGGATAAGCTGACTCTTGGGGTTGGGGCAAAGACAAAAAAATGGAATTTAGTGCTACGCAGGCAGGTGGGCACATGGGAGAAGCCCACTCCCCCTCAGTCTTCCCACCTGTGAAGCCTATTCAGTGAAGAAGCCACAGTTCCTACCCCACTTTAGGGTCAGCACCCTCTCTGGGCCCTGATGTTCGACCTTCCCACAACTGATTGCCTGGATATTCCCCAGAAATATGTCCCTCTGCTGATACCCCCTCAGAAACCCCACAGAAGCCCTGTGGGTAGCGACACCACTCATAGGCTCGTCAGTGGGCCAAGACAGGCCAGCAGATGTCCTAGCCACCCCTGGGACCGGGCAGCACCCAGGCCATCCTCACGCTGGGATTTAGTCAGCATCAGCGGTCTGTTAACCTCTGCCTCCTGGGCTTTTAACTTCTTCAGGACAGGCGCGTACTTCCTCATTTTTATCTGTGAATGAGTGAGTGACCAAATAAATGAAGCACTATGACGGTGACACCTGCGAACCATTCCGAGTGCTGCCACCTCACCTAGGAACCTCCCTCACACACGGCTATGGCCAGGGTGACTCTGGAGCTGCCTCCCCAGGTTGGTACTTTTTCCAGAGCTATTGGGGGGTGGTCCTTTCCTCCTTCCCTCTACTAGATCACGGCTCCTCGGGACCAGGGGTCTGGCTGGTCACCTGGCTGAAAAGATGAGGGGAGGAAGGTCAATGCCCTCTTAGGGCCTCTTGGGCCACAGCCTCATCCCGTCTTTACTGCCCATTCCGGCCAGCACTACGGGTGTGGCGTGGGGCTGGAGGGACAGGGCACAGTGTCCATGTTACCTCCTCTCTCCAGGGCCACTCCCCATGGCCACGTCCAGCCTCCAGCCCTGCCCTGCCTACCATTCTGTCTGTCTCAAAATGCAGCCCTGACCATGTCACTCCCCTCTCAGAAACGCCCAAGGGGCTTCTCTCTGCCCTCAGGATTACGCCCGGAACCCTTCCCGAAATGCACCTGCTCTGGCCACCTCCCAAGCACAGACCTCTGCACCTCCACAAGAGCTCCTTCCCAGTGGCCCTGCGCTGTGCCATCTTGCACACAGCTCCTTCGGCCCAGAAAGCCCCACCAAGTCCCCCTCAGTCACTCTTTAGGCTACCACAGGAAGAAGGTCACATCCTCAGGGACCCTCTTCTACTCCCCAGGCCAGGTTCCCCTGTCTGCTCCCCAGGCACCCTGCGCGTCTCCATGGCAACAGGAACTGCACTTGTCATTTCCTGCCTGCATCTGCCTGCTCATCAGAGTGTGACAGAGACCTGTCCATCTCCTCCACACTGACCACCGCCCCAGGCCCCATGCTGGTCTAGGCAGACTAGTTGAGTAAGTGAAAGAAGCATTTGACAATGGCCGGGTGCTTACCTCATCTGCTGAAGCAAAAACAATGGAGCGGGAGCGCAAAAAGTCCTAAGCATTTGTGCCCCTCGCCATAACCGCCCCAGTGTGGACTTCAGCTGAGCCGGCGTGTCTCAGCTGAGGCCCAAAACCTGTGTCAAGCCCACCTATAGCTTCACACTCCTCAAATTCTGGCCCCTACCAAAAGGCCTGGGTCTCCCCAACTCTGTCTTGGAAACTGTATTTATTCCTTAAGGAAAGGCTGCCACATCCTTCCTTACCAAAAACTGTAGCAATGCAAGGAAACGTAAGCCACTCAGTGGCCAGCACAGCCCTAGCTGCCAGGGCAAGGCGCCCACGAAGCTCAGAAGCCCACTCCAAGTGGCTGGCAGGCAGGAGAGTGGCTGGGGCATGCGGCCTCGTATCTTCAAATGACACTTTCCCTTGGGTTCTTTTTTGCTTTTGAGCAGTTCTAGGAGTTGAACCTAGGGCCTCATGCATGCTAGGCAAGCATTCTACCACTGAGTTGCACCCTTAGCCCCTTTTTTTGTTTTTTATTCTGAGACAGGGTCTCACTATTATACAGGCTGCCTCTAGCCTGGCACGTGCAATCCTCCTGCCTCAGCTTCCCGAGCTGCTGGGATTTCAGGCATGTCCACTGCTGATGCCCAACTCCTGGTGTTCTGAATACCTTCTGCAGTGTTTCTGCATCCCTTGTACCCTCACATTAACATCCTGAGGAGGGGAGCAAATGTGCCTCACTGGTAGGGAATGGGGCACAGACAGGGGAGATGGCTGACTTAAGGTCACACTGCAAGTCTATGGCACAGCAGGATTCAGATTTAGACCCTGGATCCTCAACTTCACTAGTGTGCCATAAAAGATAACTCCCAACTCTCGGCTGTGGCTGGAGCTCAGCCCCCAGCTTGGAATGTGAAGGAATACCACCAAGACACCATAAGGACAGAGTGGGAGTGCTGGGCTGGGTCTCCTTCCCTGAGTCCTTCCGCCAGGTTATCCGTCCAAACATCCAGGGGGCTGGTGCCTGCTCTGGCAGTGTCTGGCTCTGTGACCCCGGGCAACCTCCTTCCCCTCTCCGTGCCTGCTCCTGGGTGGTTTAAGGACAGCTAGAGGCAGGAGATAGAAAAAGCTTCCTCGGAGCCCTCATCCCACAGCACTGGGTGTGGGGGGTCCACTGGAGGCCTCTAGAACAGCGCTGACTCCTTGTGCAGGTGTTAGCACCAGTGAGAGCCGGCGAGGACAACAGGGAGTGGCCCACACTGTCTGCTGGGAGTCCTAATGGGAACCTGAAGGCCAGGGAAACCTGGCTGTACAGGAGGACTGGAGAGCAGGGGACCCAAAGCATAAACACTTCAGTGGTCCCGAATCACCCCCACCTTGTGAAGGACAGCCGTGGAACTGCATTCAGAGGAAACCAAAATGACAGGCCAAGGAGGCCTGACATCAGCCCCCACGCCCCACCACACAGTGAGTCAACAATCAACAGTGGGTGTCAGCTCTGCGGCCGGTCCCTTGAGCCCCGTCTTTCTGGCTTCAGCCATCTCCTGGGCCTGCTGTCTCTCCTCTTTCCTGGCTCCCTCATACCCAGATGCCCGGCCAGCCTCATTCTGGCCTTTCAGAGTATTTCCTGTTTGTGCACGTCTGGTCTTACGTCACACAAGTCCCCCTGCCTGGGACATTTTCCAAATCAGATGCCACCTGGTCAATGATACTTTCTCTCATCTGTCCAGCCAGAAGAGAGCCCCTACCTGGCATGACATCTCCACTTCTCAGGACATGCCACCTGCCTGAGAGTCGGTGCAGACATTCACGGACTGGAGGGAGCCCCAACAACACAGTGTCAATGTCAGGGTTTTTTTCCATTGCACAGATTTTGGCATATGGTAAGCATTCCATCAGTCTCTGTTCAATGATAAATGACATATTCTCCAAGTGTCATTGTGCCCTGTTCTCCTCACAGCATGATGAACATTAATTCTTCTTCCAGAGCAGCAAATAGGATAGTGTCACAGAACTTCCCTATTTAAGCCCAAGGTTGTAAAAGAAAGGAAACTAAGCTGTATTCAAACAAAACATTTTCACTGGGAGTTATCTCAACCAAACCCCACACCATCCCTAGAAGATAAGGCCTACCATCCCATCCCATTGATAAGGAAAGTTCACCTCAGGGGTGATACTGCAACTTGACCAAAGTCCCTGTGGGAAAGTGGAGCAGCTCACACTGGAACCCAAATCTATTGAGAGCCAAAGTCTGAGGTCTTCTTGATGAGCTGGGAGCCTACCCAGGTCCAAGAGTCTGTAAAGTGTCACCAAGGCAAGATAGGAACCCCTCTCTCTCCCTCATGGTGTTTTATTGCTGCTCTTTGTTTTGTTTTGTTTTGGAGACAGGTTGTCTCTATGCAGCCCAGGCTGGCCTTGAACTCAAGACCCTCCAACCTTTGCCTCCAGAGTGCTAGGAATGCAGGCGTGTGCCATTGTGTCCAATATGAATTAGAGAACTTTTATCAAGATGGTGAATGAAATTCCCTTGAGCGTTCTCAAAAGAGTTGGGTAAATATTTAAATTGTTTTAAATTTTTTTATTTGTTTGTTTTGGGGGACACATTTTCACTCCACAGCACAGGTTGCCCTGAAACTCGACATGCGGCCCAGGCTGGCCTAGAACTCACGAGCCTCCTCCTGCTTCAGCCTCCCCTGTGCTGGGATTCCAGCCATGAGCCAGCACAGCTGACACTCATGGTGGTTTTTAAGGGGGGAAAAAAGTCCTCTTTCTGAGAAACTTAGGTCAGAGTGGGCTTAAAGAGAAGATGATATGACCTCCGGGTCTTACCCTGTTTTATTACACACATTCTAAGACTTTAAATCAAGTGCTGGTCCACAGGTAATCCACTCCCTGTGAACTGTCCAAGCATAGCATTCCAGAGGAGATTCTTTTTTGTGGTACTTAGGGATTGAACCCAAGGCTTCAGCCCCTTTTTCATTTTTCATTTTGAAACAAGGTCTCACTAAATTGTGCAGACTGCCTCTGGCCTCAAACTCATGATTGTCCTGCCTCTACCTTCTGAGTTGCTGGGATTACAGGTGTGCGCCATGGTGCCCAGTCCCAGAGGAGATTCTTAATGGAGGAGGTGGGTTGAGTTCAAGATGGTCCCCAGGCACCTTGGGTGTAGGATCAAGCTGTAATTCTCTAGGGAGGCAAGTGGTACCTAAGGATGAAGGTGAATAAGAGAGGAGACTCGGGGAGGGAAAACAGAGGCTATAAGGGGACTCCAGGTCTGGGCAGAGCAGTGGTTGTTCCTGGGGAGTCAGAGGGGACCTTTCAGCTCTCCAGGGGGTTCCATCCTGCCTTCATTGGGCCCCTTCATACTTGACAGCAGCACCACAGGGAAGGAGAGATGGCTGCATCCCTGGCGCCAGCAGCTGCAATGACTAGTACAGGCTCTCCCAGGCCCTACATAGGTACCTGGTACCCAGAGCACAGGGCACAGGGCACAGAACCCAACTAGTGGAAGGAATCAGAGGGCCGTGTCCAAGGGGAAAGCCAAAGGGAAGCAGGTAGCCTGGGTCCCTGTGATGAAGAGGCAATCACCAGGCCTTGGAGAGGTGACCTAGGGCCTTGGCTCGGCCCCAGAGACGACTCCCCTCCAACTGTACTCAAGAAGCCCCCTCTGGATGGAATGGATTTCCCTTCTGGGGCCTCAAAGACCCCCATGAAAGCCCCTTCCTCAGCTCTCTCTTTCCTCAGGCGCTTCTGCCCAGCCTGGTCAGCACTTGGCTCCTCCCTCCGAGGACTGATTACTGGAAGATGCTGGAGAGATCAGATCTCTGGGGTAGGACCTCCAAGTGTTCCTTGGTCTCTGATGGCTGTGATCTAGCGGCCCAACTACCACTCCTGCTCCTTATGCCACAGCAGGGTCACCAGTCTCAGAGCGCCCAACCTCGTCCTCCGAATGCGCTCGGCGCAGCCACCCATGATGTCCCAAGCCGAACCCCAGATCGATCTCAGCTTTCCGGGATGCTCAGGTCCAGCTGGATCCTGACGCCTCTTCACAACCCAGGGACCCCATCCAGTCCGGCTGCCTAGGGTCTCCACGCCAAGGCAGGCTCAGGGGCTTCAAGACACCACAAATCGGACCGCACCAACTGTCCCCAAGCCAAACCGGCCACCACGAGTCCTCCACACCCGGCCCGGGCCAGCAGCCCACAATCAGGGTCCTCACGGCCGTCCCCGCCAACCAAGCCCTGCCCGGGAGCCCCCCGACTCCACGCCTCGCTAGAGCAGGGAGCGGACCGCCGCTATAGCCGGCGCCCAGCCCCCCGCGAGCCGGCCGTCCCGGTGCCCTCCGCCGCGCCTCTGCCGGGGACCGTCGAGGCTGCGCCGGAACAGTCTGCGAGCTGGAGCTGGCACTCACCATAGCTTGCGCGCCCCGCCCCGGCCCAGCTGCCGACTCAGGTTCCCCGTTCCGGTTCCCGGTTCTCCACCGCGCTGCGCTTCGCTGCTAGGTCTGCGCGGCTGACTGCCCCGGCGGCGCGCTGCAAAACCCGCGGGCGAGCGCGCGGCTCCGGCGCCCAGTCCCGAGTAGGCGGGGCCCGCCGCAGGCCAATGGTGTGGCCCGGGGGTCGGGGCCCGGGAGGCGCAGCCAATCACGTGCGAAGGCCGGATTCCCCCGCCCCCAAGGGCTCTTTAACCCCTGGCGCGCCGGGCGCCGGCTGCCAGCGCTGCCTGGGGAGCCTCAGAGCCAGCGCGGGCCCAAGTCTTGGGCTTCCACGTGGAGGCTCCAGACCTCGCCGAGACCGGTTGTGGGGCCGGAGGAGCCAGGGAGAGGCTCAGTTGTGTCCGATGCAGGGCGCAAGGAGTCTCGGCCACCTTTGCTGCCGGGCGCCTGCACTGGAGTATGACTCTGGGCGCTGCGGCTGCGTGTGTGTGTGTGTGTGTGTGTGTGTGTGTGTGTGTGTGAGAGAGAGAGAGAGAGAGAGAGAGAGAGAGAGGGGAAGAAGGAGGAGGAGGAGGAAGAGGAGAAAAGGAGACAGAAAAGGGGGAAGAGATGGATTCCGCATGCCTGTGTTTATATGTGGAGGAAAGACAGACTATATTTGGGGATTGTTACTTTGTGCATGTGTGAGTGTGTGTGTGTGTAAGCTTGAGAAAGGCACAGAGACGGGAGCGGGAGAGAAAAAGGAGTGATTGCTCTGCAGCCCTGTGCATGAGTATGTTCAGCAGAGAAACTGTTTCTACATGCTGTGTAGGTGCCAGTAGAGGAGAGAACAGAAAATGGCGTGTTTTCGTATCACTCGCGACCCATTTATGGTCCTGTGATTACTTGTAGGTGTGGTAGAGAGAGACTTTGTGGCTGGGCGTGGTGCAGTGTGCAATCCCAGCACTCTGGCGGCTGAGGCAGGAGGATGGTGAGTTTGAAGCCTACGTGGGCTACATGGTGAGACTTTGTGAGAGAGAGAGACCGACAGAGACTGACTTTGTGTCCCTTTTGTAAACACGTAGAGAGCAGATCGCTGTGGTTTTGCAGTTTCATTTGGGGAGAGTGTCAGGTTAACCAAAAAAAGGAAGACTCTGAACTAGATGGATTGACACAGTGACTGTAACAATGGGTTTAACATAAAAAAGATTGTGTGCCTGGCACAATATCGGGGAGTGTTTCATTTTGTTGTACTGACCCGACTCCATGGCACCTAACAACAACACGTGTGCACATGGGAGGCAGACATGACTGTGATTTGGCACAACTTCATATATGGCCCAGTTTGTAAGACAGATGACAACATTGTGTGCATGGCGAAAATGTTTATATTTTGTTTGTGTCACCTAACAACAATAACGTTTGTGTCATGCTGAGAAAAAGAAACTAATGTGTAGGGGATATAAAGTATATGTTCAGGAGATACAAGGATGTCCTGGAGGAATTGGGACTTGGGTTTTGAAGGATGTCGAAGAGTTTGTGAGGGCAAAAGGAAGGACCTGGAAAATCAGCCACAGGAAGGGAGGAGAGGCAGTGAATTGGCTGGAGAAGGCAATGGATTCAAGGAGAGAAACACCCTGTAACTGGGAGGGAAGAGTGGAAAAAGCTGGCTGCACTCTGCCCAGGAGCTGTATCTGAGCACCCTTGGCCATATGGGAGAGAAGATCCAGGCACAGAATCAGGATGCAGAGGGGCCACCTGCTCCTGGGCTGTCAGGGTGGAATCTGGAGGTGGGGGAGCTCTGTGGAGATAACCCTCTGCATGCCCCCTCCCACTTGGTGACACCGAATTCTTCACTTTGGAGGGAAGGACACAGGGACAAAGCTTGTCCAGGGAAGCATGGTGAAGAGGGGAGGGCTGTGCCGTGTCCCAAAAGTGATCAGAGCTGAAGGCCCAGACCCTGTCTCCGTTCTGCAAGGGGTGGGGGGAACTTGGTACCATCAGCTCCCTGGGGCCTAGTTCCAAATTCCTGCCCCTCCCTCATGTGACCTCCTGGGAGTCATAGTCTATACCCACAGGGACATTCTGAGATCCGGGGAGGCATGAGAACAAACCCCATATGCCTAACTCTCCACTTGCCAGCAATGTGTTTGTAGGGGATTCTTTTTTCCTGTCTGAGCCTCAGTTTTCTCCTATGTAAAGTGGGGTTCATAATTCCTGCCTACTTCACTCTACTGATGTGAAGATTTAAAGGGTTAATTATATTGTGTGGATTTTGTAACTCACAAGTGCTAGAAAACCTCAAGGGTTACTTAGCTTATAAAAAGTTCAAAGAGAAACAAAATGAATCTGTGTTGTCAGAGTCAAGCTTGTGTTCCCTTTGGGAGGAATGACAGGAAAGGGGCACTGGGGGAGATTTTGGGGGCTAGAAAAGCTGTTTTATGATGTAAGTGCCGGGGACCCAGGACAGGTGTGTTCAGTTGGTGAGAAAAATCATCAAATAGGGCTGTCAAATAGCAACTCTGGAGGCAGAGGCAAGAGGATGTCAAATTGGAGGCCAGAGACAGCCTATGTAACTTAGTGACATCCTATCTCAAGATATAACAAAGGGCCGGGCACAGTGGCGCACGCCTGTAATCCCAGCTGCTGGGGAGGCGGAGGCAGAAGGATCACAAGTTCGAGACCACAGGCAGTCTGCATAACTTAGTGATACCCTGTCTCAAAAAGTAAAAAAAATGGGCTGAGGGTGCAGCTGAGTGGTCCAGCACTTGCAGAGCATGCAAGTGCGAGGCCCTGGGTTCAACATCCAGTACCAAAAAAAAAAAAAAGAGATATAACAAAAAAGGGGCTGGGGGTGCAGTTCAGTGGTAGGGTGCAGTTCAGTGGTAGAGTGCTTACAAAGTATGTGCAAGGCTCTCAGTTCAGCGCTCCAGTACCACAAATAATAATAATACTAATTGTAGAATAGTAGTAATTGTAGTAGAATAGTAGTAATTGTAGAATAGTCTCCTTAGGGTCTGTGTGCTTTTTGCTCTGTTACCCTCCCACAATAAATTCTAAAAAGAAAAAAAGAAGGTCAGGTGTCATGACCACATTTTTTATTTATTCAGAGCAAGGGCATTCTGGAATACTTTACCATCAAGGCAGGACCTGGGCTGAGTCTTGAGGACACAGCAATGGCAAGGCCTGGGCCTAGCTCAATGAAGGCAGAGGAGAAAGGCTGTGCCTTCTTGATTCTGAAAGGGACACATTGGTGGAGGTGGCAGGGGAGCCCTGCCAACACTGCTCTCTGGGCTGGCAGCAGAACTAGGAGAAGAGCTAAGGCCTCTCCATGCCATGGCCAAGGCTTTTCCTCTCCACTAGTCTGCTCAGGGAGACGCGGGCCTGCATCTTCTGCTGCTCAAGACGAGGCACATGAGGTCTCCTGCCAACTCTGACCCTTGCCTCCAGCTCCTTGGAGATCCTCAGAAACCACCTCTTCCCAATGGCTTCATTGGAACCCAGAAATGCTGTTTATTATGTGCCAAGCCTTTATGACAGGGCAGGTGCTGTGTCGTACTATCTTAGCAATTCTGACAATTCTATATGCAGACACTGTGATTCCTACCTCTCTGTCATGTTGCAGGTGAGAAAAATCAACATGCAGAGAGGGCAAGTGGTTTCCCCAAGGAGGCATAGGTAGTCCGAGGGCATTTGCTCCTTTGCTGGCATCCTGCTGCTTTTCTTGGCATTTATGGGTCACTGGGCTCTCTGACAGAGACATGGGTGATTGCATGGTTTCCCTTGTTAGATTCATTGTTAGTTGTTGTTAGGTGCCATCGAGTCGGTATCCGACTCATAGCAACCCTCATAGGGTTTTCAATGGCAGACTGTTTCAGGATTGCCTTGGGAGTGGATTGCCAGGTCCTTCTCCCATTTTTGCGGTGCTGGGAATTGAACTCGAGACCTCAGAGACTGCAGCGCAGTGCTCTACCAACTGAGCTAAATCCGAGCCCCATTAGATTCATGTTGTTGTTGTTGTTAGGTGCCGTCGAGTCGGTATCCGACTCATAGCGACCCTCAGAGGGTTTTCAATGGCTGACTGTTTCAGGATTGCCTTGGGAGTGGATTGCCAGGTCCTTCTCACTTTTGCGGTACTGGGAATTGAACTCGGGACCTCAGAGACTGCAGTGCAGCGCTCTACCAACTGAGCCAAATCCCAGCATTAGATTCATAGAGATGGGATATTGAGGGGTGCTTCCTGCAGGCACTCAAACCTCTGGACGCAAGAGTTATTCAGTATGAGCATCAGGGCTCAAACTGGCAAAACCTCAACTCAAACTGGTCAGAACCAGACAAAGAACACGTTTGCCTGTGTAACTACAAATTCAGGGGGAGTGCTAGCTTTAGGTATGGCTTCAGGACGAGCTCAGATTATGCCATTAGAATCCTATATCATTCTCTCCATCTCTCAAGACACCTTTTCTCCTTGCTGGCCTCAGATTTTGGCAGGCTCCCCCTTCGTGATGATAAGACAGATGCAGGCATCACCAGGCTCACATCCTACTCTCTCAGCAACACCAACAGGAACTCTTCCTGACCCTGCCAACAACATTCCCCAGATGGAGTTTCCTGGCCTCTCACTGAGACATGTGTGAGTTCCTCAGCCAATCACTGTGGCCCAGGATTCTGATTGGTCAGAGCCCAGGGAGTGAGTGCCTTAGAAGTGAGATAGTGCTGGCCTTATCTTAAGTGTAGTTTCTAGGCATCCCAGCCTTAGGACTCACAGGATCTTAAGAAAAGCTGTGCCTGTTCCAGAATTTGTGAAAAGGCTTTCAATTCACAGGCTTTCATTATGTGGTGACAGCTATTATTGGTGTTATTCTATTTCTGCTTTGCCTCCGTCATCGTCTTATACAGAATTGTTGTTGTTAGGTGCTGTTAAGTCGGGTCCTCCTTAATATTTCTACCCATTACATGTCTGTCAGCCTGTCCTGCCATGGAGGTTTGCATGTTGCTGTGATGCTGAAAGCTATGCCACTGGTATTTCAGATACCAGCAGGGCCACCCATGGTGGATAGGTTTCAGCTAAGCTTCCAGACTAAGGCAGACTAGGGAGAACCAACCAGCGGTCCAATCCCAAAACAGTTAGCCACCGAAAACTGTATGAATAGGAGAGAAGCACTGTCAGATACAGTGCCAGAAAATGAGCTCCCCATGTTGGAGGGCATTTAAAAAAATGACTGAGGAAGAGGTACCTCCTCAAAGTAGAGTCGCCCTTAATGATGGGAGTGGAGTAAAGCCCCTGAAACCTCCAGCTGCAGATGTGGCACAACTCAAAATGAGAAGAAACACAGTGGTTGCAATAATGGGCTCAAATGTGAAAAGATCGTGTGCATGGCACAGGGTTTGATAATCTTTCATCCTGTCGTACGTAGGATTGCTATGAGCCAGACCCAACTCGATTGCACCTAACAACCAAACAACATTTGTACATAGTAGGTGGCCTCAAACTTGTGACCCTCTTGCCTCCACCTCCCAAGTGCTGGGATTATAGGCGTGTACCACAAAGCCTGTCTTAAGCACTTTTTTGGCAGCCCAGAGTGAACCCAGGCCCTCCCACGCAAGACTTCATAAAGTTGTACAGGCTGCCTCTGGCCTTGAGCCTGCGATCCTCCTGCTTTCAGGATTACAGACATGCGCTATGGTATCCAGCTAAGAGCTTTTTAATTTTAAATTTTGTTTTGTTTTTCAAAACTGAGCTGAAACTACAGTCCAGGGTTCCCGAGGAAATCATCAAACTCTTCAGGAACAGAGAGCAGTGTGGCTGAGGGGACAGTCACAAAGACATCAGAAGGGGCTCTCCAGGAGGCTGACAGGGAGGCTTGGTGCTCAGACGCTGCTGAAGCCCTCAGTACAGTAGGGTTGCTGACAGGCAGAGCGGCTCAAACCCAATCAGGCTATTTCCTAGTTCACCCAGTCCTGGACAGAGGCAGCCATGCCCTCCCTTGTTCTACCACAGAGCCTGATGGGAGGCTGGGGATGAGGATGTCCCATTTGACCCCCTCTAGCTTCCCCTTATGGGAGAAGGACATGGCAATCCACTTCTGAAGCAATCCTGAAACCATCAGCCATTGAAAACCCTGTAAAGGTTGCTATGAGTCAGACATGACTCGCCAG
The DNA here is from genome assembly GCA_007922755.1 of Pedetes capensis. Classification (NCBI taxonomy): domain Eukaryota; kingdom Metazoa; phylum Chordata; class Mammalia; order Rodentia; family Pedetidae; genus Pedetes; species Pedetes capensis. The sequence continues at coordinate 25,122 of VMDO01017835.1, forward strand.
CACCTAACAGCAACAACAAAGCTTCTCCTTGGGACACCAATTTATTTGATTCAGTTGAGTTAGTTGAGTTTCTGGGAGGGACTCAGATCCACGAAGTCTAACAATTGTTGTTGTTAGGTGCCATTCTGTCAGTATCCAACTCATAGCAACCCTGTGTACAACAGGCAAAACACTATTGTCAGTGCCTCTCTGCTGTTCATAGGCATTTTGATGGCAGATTGATTTTTGGGAGTGGGTTGCCGGGTCCTTCTCCCAAGCCTACCGCACCTGGTGTTCCCTGGCAGTCTCCCATCCAAGTACTAACCAGGCTCGACTCTGCTTGGCTTCCGACAGGATTGGATGCCACAGGGTTACCGCTGCAGGCAAGTGTAAAAATAGCTGCTATATATTAAGTCTGTGTTGGACCCCATACTGGGTGCTTCCTGATTTCAATACAGAAGTAATGGAATAAACTTAGGATATTCACTTACTCCTTGCATTTGTTTGTCTTACTTTTGAAAAAGGAATTTCCTCCCTCTGCCCTGATTTCTTTAATTTTGGAAAACAGTGAGGGGGTGGGGGTGTAGCTCAGTGCGACCACTTACGCTTGCCTACCTTGAGAGAGGCCCTGAGAGGCTCTGGGTTTGATCCCCAGCATAAAAGAAACAGAACAAAACAAAACCCTCTATGTCGTCCAGTTTCAAATGCAATACATGCTCAATATAAAATAAACAATGCAAACCGGGCGTAGTGGTGCACACCTGTCATCCCAGCAACTTTGGAGGCTGAGGCAGGAGGATTACAGGTTCGAGGCCAGAGACAACCTGCGTAACTTAGCGAGACCCTGTCTTAAGATGAAAAAGGGGCGGGGGAGCAGCTCAGTGATGTGCATGTGCAAAAAGTATATGCAAGGCCGTGGGTTCAGCATCCCAGTAAGGAGAAAAGAAAAAATTGCAGAAATGAGTGCAATAGCAGAGAAGCCTCTGTAGTCCAGGTCCTCAGGTAGGAGCAGCTGCAAATTGCTCCGCACGCTCCTACGATGAATTCTGTTTGGCAAGAGGAAGACCACAGTTACCCTGTTCCCCTCTTCCTCCTGCCTTCCCTGAGGAGGAAAACTTGGCAGCTGAGGCAGCTGCCCTGGGCTTTACCCTGTGGGTGGAGGGAGGGGAGACAAACAAGCTGAAGAGAAAGGGCAAGAGGCCGCAGTGGAAACTGGGAGAGGGCGGAGACCGGTAAAGGAGTAAAAGGCAGCCAGGGCAAGGAACCAGGCCATATATTGCGGGTTACTGTGCTGCGTGATACAGCGCAAAAGTGTTGGGGTTACAGGCATGCGCCTCTGCGCCTTACTTGAATTTGAGAACTTTTATTGAAACGATGGATGAAATTTGTTTTAACATTCTCAAAAGAATTGGGTAAATATTTAAATTTTCTCTTTCTCTCCTTCCTTCCTTTCTTTCTTTGTTCCTCTCTCTTTCTTTTTTTCTTTTTTTCAAGATAAGGTCTCACTATGTAACTTAGGTTGCCCTAGAACTTGATGTGTAACCCAGGCGGGCCTCAAACTCACCATCCTCCTGCCTCAGCCTCCTGAGTGCTGGGATTGCAGGCATGTGCCATCAGGCCCGGCTCTTGCAGCGTCTCTATAACAAGCAGCTGAAGCTGAGCGGCACGTGGTCACTAACCCAGGGAGCAGCTCCTATGTTCTGGGACTTGAACTCAACTGTACTGTTCTGAAGAACCACTCAGGAGCTGGGGTTGCTGTGGCAGGCAGCAGGGGTGCATTTCAGCCACCTAGGCACAAACTCGTAGATCCTGGAGGCTGGGCTTGCATGAGGTGTGTGAGGTCATCTGTTTTATCTCCTCTTGTGTATGACTGTCCTCGGCAATTTCCCCCCCAGAGATTACCCAGCCCAGGTTTGAACACTTCCATTCGTGGGAAATGTGCTACTTTGCGGGAGGGGCAGAGTCTCGCTATATATCCCAGGCTGGCCTCAAACTTGGGATCCTCCTGCCTTGGCCTCCTGAGTGCTGGGATTACAGGTGTGCATCACCAAGCCCAGCTCTGAGACTTACTACTTTTCGAAGACATCCCAGATTTAGGGAGATAGCTGAGCAAGTGGGCCCGGCTGGAGCAGCTAAGTGGAAGAAATGCCTGAGGATTAGCTGGGATGAGCACGAGAAGACTGCCGGGGGGACGGGGTGCAGGGAGAGTGGAGAACCACCTCCTTCTTCCCATGCCTTTACTGCCAATAGCTCTTTAAGAAACAGCTCCTCCTCCTAGCTGAGGGAGTAAGGATGTGCTATTTCAAGAAAAGAAGTCACCCAAGAACCAGCTTACTATAACTGTATATTTCCCTCTTTGCATGGGCTGCTAGGAAGCTCTAAAATAAATCATTTCTTCAATCTGAGTAACTAATTCAGTCCAGGTGCTGGAGAGATGTCTTTTAATCTCTCTTTTTAGATTGATGTTTTATGTTTGCTTTAACACTGAGCAGCCACTTCATGCATTTTTGTAAATGGAAGAGATATTGATTACAAAGAAAAACATTTTGTAGCCAGGCATGGTGGCACACACCTATAATCCTAGCATTTAGGAGGCAGAGGCAGGAGGATTGAGGCAAGTCTGAGGCCAACCTGCTTTACATAGTATTCTAGGCCAGCCTGGGCTACACAGTGAGATGCTGTCTCAAAACACAAAAAACAAAAACAAACAAAAACCCAAAAACCAAAAATGTTTTGTACTATGAATTTGACAGTTGACAGCTAGATAGAGACAGATTATGGAGAAATGGGATTGGGCATAGGACTGGGGCAAAATGAGGCAGCCAGGAGGGAGAGGGGGCAAAGCCAGCTTATCAATAGTGACTGGTCACATGGGGAAGAGGCGCTCAGTGCTGGGGATATTTGCCACAGTGGGGAGGGCAGGGGGCTAGAAAGGAAGTGGTTGAACATGAAGGGTGGAAGTGGCCAGGTGAGGAGAGAAGGGGAGAGCTCTCCAGGCAATGGACCTGCCTGTGCCAAGACCAGCCAGGGAAGGAATGGAAATTTCTACAGCTGCAGCGCTGGGGCAGGGAGGACACCGGGGATGCTGAGTGGAGCACTGAGAGGAGCTGGAAAAGGCCACTTTTGTCCTTCAGCCTATTCTTATGTCCTTGGGAGCTCTCCTGGGGGGCTGGCTCAGGGGCAAGGCAAGGCCTGGAAGTCCCAGGCGAGGTGCGATGGCCCCTCCTGGGGGTCTTTGCTGCAGCTACCACCTTTGTTTGGGCTGGGGAGCAGGGGAGGGCAGGAGAAAGGCACTGAGCCAGGTGCCTTTGAAGCAAAATCAGATTGTTTCATCTGCTGATTCAAGAGTATGGGAAGCCTAGGGGGCTTGGTGGGCCCTGTGGGTGGGTCAGACCCATTGAAAGACCTGTCGGCCCCAGGCTGGGAGCCAGGGCATGAAGGAGCAGGGCAATAGCAGGAGCCTCCATTCTGCAGGAAGACCTCTATTTTGGTGTGGGGCAGGGTTAAGACAGAGTCTCACTTTGTAGCCCAGGCTGGCCTTGAACTCGCTGTGTAGACCAGGCTGGCCTCAAATTCACCATCCTCCTGCCTCAGCCTCCTGAGTGCTGGGATTCCAGGTATGCACCGCCATGTCTGACTAAATCAGACCTCTTGAATCCATTCTGGCCTCAGCTGAGTGAAGCTGGGCAAATTGCTTTACTTCTCTGAACTTCATCTCTAAGCTAGGAGTGATGTCAATACCCTAAGGGATTACTTGGAACATTAGGTGAATTTACAAATGGCAAAGATTTAGCATAAAGTAGTTATTCAATAGATGTTCACTCCCTGTATCTCAGGTAGTGGGAAAGAGGCCCTTGATACAGCTGCTCCTGCTCCCCATACGCTTGCTGCATCTCAAGTCTGCAGCTCAAGCTTCAGAAGCAGGCACTTGACCAGTGTTCTTCCAGCTTCTATCTCCAGCCTTAGAGCTTTTGTTTAGGCTGTTCCCTGCCCTTAAATGTCCTTTGCTCTCCTGGTCATTTACCTAACTCCTCCTTCATTTGTGACTATTCAGTCCAGACCCTCACCACCTCCATGAAGCCTTCCCTCACCTCTCTGATCTGACTAGGGCTTCCGAGTCTGAGCTCACATAGCTCCTGGGTGGCTGCTCCAATGGCCTCCCACACTGTCCTGCCCAGTCAGTTCACTGTGTTTACCCCTGCCTGACCTCGATTCTACAGCCCAGAAACAGACCGGCATGTAGTTAAGGCTCCATAAATGTCTATCAAAGTCCTTCCTGCATACATTATCTCCTTTAGCCCTCATATAACCCCTATTTTAACAGATGAAGAGCTCGAGGGTCAGAGCAGTGAAGTGACTTTCCCAGCCTGTAAGTGGCAATGCGGGGTTTGACCACAACTCTGATTTTTTGTTTTGATTTGCTTTTGAGGCAGGGTAGCCCATGTAGCCCAGGTGGGCCCCAAACTTACAACCCTGGGGTGGGGCTGTAGCTCAGTGGTCCAGCACTTACCTTGTGTACACAAGGTCCTGGTGTTGTTAACTAGTACCAAACCAAAAGCAAAACAAACAAAACAGACACACATGCACACAAAACCTCGTGATCCTCCTGCCTCAGCCTTCTGAGTGCTGGATGACAGGCATGGGCCACCACGGCCAGCTCTACTTCTGGGTTTAAAGCTCTTACCCTTCACTGTGTCTGCAGCCATACCACTGTGGTGTCTGATCCTGTCAGATCTCAGAAGCTAAGCAGGGTCGGGCATGGTTAGTACTTGGATGGGAAACTGCCTGGGAACACCAGGTGCTGTCGGCTTGGAAGATGGACCCAGCAGCTCACTCCCAAAAAACAATCAGCCATTGAAAACCCTATGAATAACAGAAAAACACAACAATAGTGTTTCACCTGTTGTACATAGGGTCACTATGAGTTGGACACCAACTCAACGGCACCTAACAACAGCAGCCCTTCACTGTGGCTCTGCGCAGCTCCCTGGCAGTCCTTTCCTGTGGAAGGGAGGATGCAAAGCATCCAGCTGCAGCTGCATGTGAGGGGGATGCCTTGGCCGAGGGGAAAGTCACACAGAATCGGGGGGGCGTCATTGGGGGACTCTTAAAGGTGCTGATGGCTGGTCCCACCCTTGGTCAATGGACCCCAAATCTCTAAGGAAACATCACAAAGTTTATAAAACCCCTAGGGGCTTTGGAGCACTGAATGAGCCACTTGGCTAGAAGCCCCTCAGCTAGCTGGATGGGATGAGCAGGGCTGTGGAGCCTCGTGGAGACAGGTTCTAATCCTAGACCTGCTTTCTCCTGCGTGTGCTGTGGACCCTGCCCTCAGCAAGCAGGAGGGCAAGGATCAGTGCAATGTGAGTCCTGCAGCAAGGAGGTGGCCAGGTAGGCTTTGAATCCCGTTCTGTGCCCAGGAGAAGGTCCTGCCCAGGGGGAGGGCGTGGCGGTGGGCAGGTCCCCTCGGAGCCTGCCATTGTCTGGGTACTCTGATCACCCGCACACCTGGCCTGGGTGCGGCAGCCTTCCTGCCTGTGACTCACACTGTTTGGGCTGCAGCTGTCGGGGCAGCATGATGTCACCTACACCTTGGCAACCTCCTTGCCCAGCGCGGGCAGTGGCAGGCCAGCAAGTGTGCGGTGGGTGTTGCTACTGGCAGCAAGTCTACACCAGCAGAAGGCTGATGCCAGCCGCAGGCGCCAGCAGACTGTGGGAACACTGCCCCTCCACTACACGCCGTGTGGTCCCGGGCAGGCCCTTGCCCCGCCATGAGATCCACAGGTGTGGATGAAACTAAGGCTCGCCAGCTCCCCAACACTGGACTTGCTTCCCCACTGGGGCGTGGCCAGGCCATCCCTCACCTAGACTGCCCTCCTGTGTCCTGTCCTGTAGGATCCCAGACAGCATGTCACTGTATCCGAAACTCCTGCCTTGGCCACCCTGTGGGGAGATCCCCATTTCTTCCCTATCACAGATCCCCTATTCCCTCAGAGCTCTCACTAGAGTTCAAAATTCCACATTTAGCTGGGTGCGGTGGTGCACCCCTGTAATCCCAGCAGCTGGGGAGGTGGAGGCAGAAGGATCGCAAGTTCGAGACCAGAGGCAGTCTGCATAACTTAGTGAGACTCTGTCTCAAAAAGTCAAAAAAATGGGCTGGGGATGCAGCTCAGTGGTCCAGTACTTGCAAAGCATGCAGGCGCGAGGCCCTGGGTTCAACCCCCAGTACCAAAAAAAAAAAAAAAAAAAAAAAAAAAAAAGAGAGAGAGAGAGAGAAAAGTCCACATTTAGTTGCTGAGGACTTTCCTATGCCATCCTCCCCAATTAGAGTCTTTTTTTCCCTCGTGGTGCTGGGATTGAACCCAGAGCCTCATGCACACTAAACATGTTTCCCCCACTGAGCTACACCCAAGCCCACAGTTACATTATGCAGCTTATAAATGTAAGCACCATGTCATTTTTATTTTGCGCTCTCTCTTTCTCTCTCTCTCTCTCTCTCTCTCTCCCCGTCTCTCTCTCTCTTTACTATTGGGGAGTTGAACCCAGGGTCTCAAACACACTTTGCAATTGCCCTCTCACGGGGCTGCATCCCCAGCCTCCCTGCTTTTATTCATATTTTATTTTTTTGTCTTGAGACAGGGTCTCGCTAAGTTACATCTGTGTTAGTCACTTTTCATCACTGTGATGAGTGACCTGAGATAAATAACTTGGGTAAGGAAAGACTTATTTTGGCTCACTGTTTCAAAGGGTTCTGTCCATGGTTACACAGGCTGCCTCTGGCCTCAAACTTATGATCCTTCTGCCTCTGCCTCCCTCGTCACTGGGATTACAGGTATGCACCACCACACTGGGCTTGTTGCATCTCTTTATTGAAGAGTAACTTTCATACCACAACACTCATCCCTCTAGCTCCATTTTTTTTTCTAAGACAGGGCCTCACTGTGTATCCCAGGCTGACCTTGAACTCTCCACCCTCCGGCCTCAGCCTTTACAGTGTTGGAATTACAGGCATGTGCTACAATGCCCAGCTCTTTCAGCCATCTTAAATGTATAATTCACTGATTTTTAGTAAATTTACAGAATTGTGCGGTTGTCAGCACAATCCAGGTTTAGAACATTGATGGTGGTTGTTGTTAGGTGCCATTGAGTCATGTCTGGCTCATAGTGACCCTCATAGGGCTTTCAGTAACTGATTGTTTTTGGGGGGGGATTGCTTCAAGAGTGGATTGCCATGTCCTTCTCCATTTCTGCAGTGCAAGGCCTCAGAGACCGCAGAGCAGCCCTCTACCAACTGAGTGAAACCCCAGCCCTATAGAACATTTACATCCCCCGAAAAGACTCCTCATTTTCTTCTGCAGTTAAGCCACCAATCTGCTCTCTGCATCTCTACTTTTGCTTTTTGTAGAAATTTCACAGAAGTGGAAGGCTACAAATGTGACTTTCTGTGCCTGGTCTCTTTACCTTGGCACAGAGTTCTTGAGCCCTGCCCATGCTATCGTGTGTGTGTGTGTGTGTGTGTGTGTGTGTGTTGCTGAGGTGTGTTCATTGTGCAGATGGGCCATGGTCTGTTCCTCCACTCACGTTGGATTGCTTCTAGCCTGTGTCCATAGAAGAACGCTACTGATCCTATTTGCATGCAATCTTTGTGTGGACACATTCTCACTTCACCAGGTGCCTAGGAGAGTGGCTGGATTGTATGGGAAGCAGATGTTTGACATCTTTGGAAGCTCCCAACTGTTTTCCAAGGTAATCCTATCACTCTATGCTCCCACCACCAGCAAATGAGGTGGGACCATGTCTTCTATCTACTAAACTGTTCCTAGGATTTAGGCTGAATGTGTAGCTTTAAGAAGTGCTCAGCAGAGTGACTAAATGAATATGGGCAGCCAGAGAAGCCCCTGCTGTGAGCCCAACACTGTGCTAATCATGGTACTTGAGAGACTCGATGTCAGGAAAGTGACACCCAGTGGTTCTCCTCTGAGTTGGACATTAAATCAGCAGAGGACCCAAGAACCCCCAAGGACCCTGTGTTAGTCACATCTCATCACTATGACAGTAACCTGAGATAAACAACTTAGGGGAGGAAAGATTTAGTTTGGCTCACTGTTTCCGAGGGTTCTGCCCATGACTGGCCAGCTCCATTGCTTTTTGGCCTGCGGCAAGGCGGGATAATAGAGGAAGAACGTGATAGAGGAAAGCTGCCCACCTCATGGCATCAAGAAGCAGAGAGAAAGGCAGGAAGGGGTGAAGAACATGGTAGACCCTCCAAGGGCATGCCCCCAGTGACCTACTTCCTCCACCTGCACACCGCCTCCTTGTTTCTGCCACCTCCCAATAATGTCATCAAATTATAAATCCATTAATGGATCAATCCATTGATTAGGTCAGAGCCCGCAGGATCCAATCACTTCCCCAAAGCCCCAACTCTGAACATTGCACTGGGGACCAAGCCTTCAACACATGAATTTGAGGCGGGGCGGGGGGAGGAGGACATTCATATACAGACCATAACCGAGCCTCCCAGAATGTTTTTTTTTTTTTTTTTTTTGTGTGTGTGTGTGTGTGTGTGTGTGTGTGTGGTACTGGGGTTTGAACCCATGGCCTGGTGTTTGCATGCTTTGCAAGTGCTGGACCACTGAGCTGCACCCTCTGCCCATTTTTTTTAACTTTTTGAGACAGAGTCTTGCTAAGTTACTCAGACTGCCTCTAGTCTCAAACTTGCAAACCTCCTGCCTCTGCCTACCAAGTTGCTGGGATCACAAGTGTGCGCCACCATGCCCAGCTTCCCTGAATGGTATTTTAATACTGTGTCCTCAGCTATCCTGGAAGCTGATGGAGGAATTAACCCCAAGTGGAATGGAGCATGTGTGCATTGTATATTGTTGTTAACTGCTGTTGAGTCAGATCCGACTCATAACAACCCTGTGTACAACAGATGAAACACTACAATACACTGTGCCATACCTGGCACTATGTCAGTGCTTCTCTGCTATTCATAACGTTTTTAATGGCTGTTTGGTTTGTGGGAGTGGGTTGCTGGGTCCTTTTCCCAAGCCTACAGCACCTGGTATTCCCAGGTGGTCTCCTGTCCAAGTACTAACCAGGTCTGACGCTGCTTAGCTTCTGAGATCTGATGGGATCGGGCACCACAGAGGTATGGCTACAGGCTGTTACTCATTTTAGTGGTATCTAAAATGAAAAACTGAACAGAAGATTTCAAAGGGAAGCTTGAGAAGACAAAATCAAATATTATACTGACATGTGCAAAGAGCTGGAGATAGACAACCAAAAGGGCAGAACATGTTCTATTTTTCTGAAGCTTAAAGAATTGAAGAAAAAAATTCAAGTCTCCAGTGGCAATACTGAAGGATTCTACAGGGAAAATACTAAAACACAGGAAACATCAAAAGAAGATGGAAGGAATACACAGAGTCATTATGCCAAAAAGAATTGGTAGATGACCAATCATTTCAAGAGGTTGCATGTGATCAGGAACCAATGGTACTAAAGGACGAAATGGAAGCTGCCTTGAAGGAATTGGCAAAACACAAGGCTCTGGGAATTGATGGAATACCAGTAGAGATGTTTCAATAAACAAATGCAGCATTGGAGGTGCTCACTTGTTTATACCAAGAGATTTAGAAAATAGCTACCTGGCCAACTGACTGGAAGAGATCTATATTTGCCACTATTCCCAAGAATGGGGATCCAACCAAATATGGAAATTATCAGATGAAATCATTTATATCACACAGAAGCAAAATTTTGCTAAAGATCATTCTAAAGCAACTGCAACAGTATATAGCCAAGGAACTCCCAGAAAATCAAACCGGCTTCAGAAGAGGAACTAGGGACATGATTGCTGATATCAGATGGATATTAGCCGAAAGTAGAGAATACCAAAAAGATGTCTGTCTGTTTTATTGACTATGCAAAGGCATTTGACTGTGTGGATCATAACAAATTATGGATAACATTTCAAAGAATGTGAATACCAGAGCACTTAATTGTACTCATGAGGAATCTGTACATGGGCCAGGATGCAGTCATTTGAACAGAACAGGGAAACACTACCTGGTTTAAAGTCAAGAAAGGTGTGTATCAGGACTGTATCCTTTCATGTACCTCTTCAATCTCTATGCTGAGCAAAGAATCTGAAAAGCTGGACTTTATCAAGAAAGCAGCATCAAGATTGGAGGAAGACTCATTAACAACCTGCGTTATACAGATGACACAACTTTGCCTGCTGAAAATGAAGAGGATCTGAAATATTTACTGATGAAGATCAAAGAACATAGTCTTCATTATGGATTGCACCTCAATATCAACAAAACAAAGATCCTTACAACTAGGTCACTATGCAACTTCATGATAAATGGAGAAAAGATTGAGGTTGTCCAAGATTTTGCTTCACTTGATTCTACAATCAACATCCACCAAAGCAGCAGTCAAGAAGTCAAAAGACACATCACACTGGGAAAAGCTCTTGCAAAAGACCTCTTCACAGTGTTGAAAAGTAAAGCTGTCACACAGAAGACTAAGGTGTGCCTGACTCATGCCATGGTATTTTTAGTTGCACCATATGCTTGTGAAAGCTGGACAGTAAATAAGAGAGCCAGAAGAAGAATTGATGCTTTTGAATTATGGTGCTCAACTAGATGGACTGACACAGTGACAGCAACAATGGGATTAAACATAAAAAGATTGTGAGCCCGGCACCGAGTTGGGGAGTGTTTCATTCTGTTGTACATAGGATCACTCTGAGTCAGACTTGACTCAACAGAACCTAATAATAATAATAACAAAAACATTAGGTATAAGCATTTCCGGCCTCTTCTGAATGACTTAGCCTTGTAACCCAGAGTACCCACCCTATTTCATCAGCCCTGGGCTGATGTCTAGAGTCAGAGTGATGCCAACTCCACTGCAATGGTCTGGGGCCGATGAGGTAAGGAAGAAGCAGGTCCCAGCTTGGCTGGTTTATTGACCCTGCATAATACCATCACTCAGCACATGAACAGACTGTGGCTCACCTGAGTGTTATTGCATCTGCAGTTGGGTTTGTACTTAATTTGGTTTTATGCTTGTGTAGGATCCCAGCTTTATGTTTTAAGGATCTGTGCAATAAGAATAATTTGAATCAACACTGTCTGCCCAGGAGAATCTTCTTTTGGGAGCCTATTTGTATGTCACTCAAGTTCGGGAAGCACTGCTAAGGGTATGGGGATCTGCTGGGGCGCTTGGCAGGGGCAGACTGGTGGGAGATGAATTGGACTGGGTGCTCTGGATGACTGGTAGCAGCCAGATCAAGGTTGGTGTGAGGCGTGATCTCCTGAGGGCAGGGAGAGGGGTGTTTTTTGATCCCCACAGTGCCAAGGACTTAGGATGCCATAGAGGTTGACAAAGTCTGGGCATTGCCCTGGAATTTCCTGTTGGGGAGAGTTCTAGGTCTCCGGGCAAAAGGCCGAGAGGCTCCTATCCTGGGTGCAGTGGGCTAGGTGGGTGGACTCAGCACATGGAGGTCTCATTGCGTGTTTGCCAATAATAGGGGCCAGAAAGAACACAGCCTTCAGTATGGATTGTGCCTCAACATCAACAAAACAAAAATCCTTACAACTGGGTCAGTACACAACTTCATAATAAGTGGAGAAAAGATTGAGGTCGTCCAAGATTTTGCTTTACTTGGTTCTACAGTCAACATCCACCTAAGCAGCAGTCAAAAAATCAAAAGACACATTGCACTGGAAAAAGCTGTTGCAAAAGACCTCTTTAAAGTGTTGAAATGTAAAGATGTCACATTGAAGATGAAGGTGCATCTGACTTGTGCCATGGTATTTTCAATTGCATCATATGCTTGTGAAAGCTGGACATTGAATAAGGGAAACAGGAGAAGAATTGATGCTTTTGAATCATGGTGCTGGAGACAAATATTGAATATACCATGGACTGCCAAAAGAACCAACAGATCTGTCCTAGAGGAAGGGCAACCAGAGTGCTTCTTGGAAGTAAGGGTGGCTAGACTGTAGCTCGTGTATTTTGGACATGTAGTCAGGAGGGACCAATCCCTGGAGAAGGACATCATGTTTGGGAAAGCAGCAGGACAATGGAAAAAAAGGAACCCTCAATTAGATGGATCGAGACAGTGGCTGTAACAATGGGGTTCAACATAAAAAAGATTGTGGACCTGGTACAGAATCAGGGAGTATTTCATTCTGTTGAACACAGGGTTGCTATGAGTTGGAACTGGCTCAATAACACCTAACAACAAAACTCCTATGCTCATAGCCAGGTGTGGTGTGCACACCTGTGATCCCAGCACTGGGGATGCTGAGACAGGAGGATTATGAGTTTGAGGCCAGCCTGGGCTACCTAGCAAGATCCTGTCTCAAAAAAGAAAAAAGAAAAAAAAAAGTCCTCTGCACTCTGTCTAGTCATCCCTGCTTCTCCCCATATCCTTGGCAACCTCTGATCTGTTCACTGTTTCTATAGTTTTGCCTTTCCTGGAATGTCATATAGTTGGAATCATACAGTGTGCAGCCTTTTCAGATTCTGCCTTCCATTTAGTATTATATATTTAAAGTTTCTCCATGTCTTTCCATGGTTTTACTTTGCCTTTTTTTTGGGGGGGGGTCACTTGGGGGTTGAGCCCAGGGCCTCCTCATGCATGCTAGGCAAGTGCTGTACCACTGAGCTGCATTCACCAGGGTCTCACTAATTTGCGTAGGCTGCCTCTGGCCTTAAACTCACGATCCTTCTGCCTCAGCCTCATGAGTCACTGGGATTATAGGTGTGCACCACAGAGCCCGTCATTTTTTCATTTCCTTTTAGCACGAAGAATATTCTGTTTCTGGACTTATCAATTGTTTATCCATCCACATCCTGCAGGACATCTTGGTCACTTCCATGTTTTGGCAATGAATGTAAACATCTGCTGTAAACATCTGCATGCAGGCTTTGGCGTGGACGTAAGTTTTCAACTGCTTCGAGTCAACACCAAGGAGCGCAATAGTTGGATTACACAGTAGGAGGATGTTTCCTGTTGTGAGAAACCACCAAACTGTCTCCCAAAGTGGCTGCAGCGTGCGGACTCCCATCAGCCATGTGCCAAGCGGCTCCCGTTTCCCTGTATCCTTGTCAGTGTTCAGGGTTGTCAGGGTTCTGGATTTGGCCATTCTGGCACAGATATAAGGAGTGAGATTTTTAAAGTGTAAATACTCTGCTCTCAAAATTTTAGTGGCTTCATGGGAAGCTCAGAATTACATTCAAAGTCTTCATGGCAGCCTTTGAAATCTGTGGGCTCTACCTCTATGGCCCTCTGCTTCGTCCTCCCTTTCCCTCTTTCTTCTTCTAACTTCCAGCTGTCACCATATTCCTGGGGACTCAAACTCCTGGGGCCTCAGGGCCTTTGCCCCTACTTCTCCTATACCTGGGATCTCTTTTCCGAGGCTGAGCAAAGTTGCTCCTCCTTACTTGCTACGTCTCATCACCAGTGTTGCCTGCCCAGGGAAGCCCTTTCCTCTGAGCCCTGGGTGATGCAGCTTCACCCTGACCTGTCTCAAGCTTTCATAGCACTTACAGCTTCCTGACCTCATCTTGTGGCTGCACCTATTACTCCTTTAGTGTCTAAGTCTAGATAGATCTTAAGTCCCCATGAAGGCCGGGGTCATCTTGGTCCTGTTCACTGCTGACTCTCCAGTACTGAGAATAGAGCCTGGCACTTCGTAGGTGCGCAGTAAAAGTTTATTCAGTGAACCATGAGATAGCACCTTATGCCCACTAAAATGGCTAGAATCCAAAAGGTAGGGAAATTAGAGCTTTTATACATTTCTGGTAACCTGGTGCAGACACTTAGAGTTCGTCGGTTTCTTGAAATATTAAACAGGGCTACCATCTGACCCAGCAATTTCACTGCTAATTATATACCCAAGAGAAATGAAATAGAGTGGCGCCATGGCACACACCTGTGATCCCATTGACCCAGGAGACTGAGGCAGGAGGATCGCAAATTCAAAGCCAGGGGCAGCCTGCTTAACTCAGTGAGACCCTGACTTAGGAAAAAAAAAAAAAAAAAAAAAAAAAAAAAAAAAAAAAAAAAAAAAAAAAAAAAAAAAAAAAAAAAAAAAAAAAAAAGAAAAGAAAAAAAAAGAGAAGAAAGAAAGAAAGAAAGAAAATAAAAAACCGAGGGTACGGCCCAGTGGTAGAGCACTTGCAAAATGTTTGTGAGACCCTGGATTCAACCCCCATGTACCACACAAAATAAATAAATAATAAATAAATAAATAAACAGAGAAAGGAAAACATACGTCTACCCGAAAACCTGTTTGTGAATGTTCATAGCAGCGTTGTTCATAATATCCAAAAAGGGGAGGCAACTTACATGTCTGTCAAGCCACAAAAATATAAGTAAAATGTGGTATGTCATTGCAGTGCACCATTATTCAGTACCAGAAAGGACTGAAGCGCTGATTCGTGTTAAGACATGGGCAGATCTCAGAAACAGTATACTAGGTGAAGGATGTCAGACGCGAACGTTCAGGTACCGTGTGATTTCATTTATATGAAATGTTCAGAATAGGCAAATCCACAGAGCAGAAAGTAGATTAGCGGTTGCCAGGCGCTGGACGGAGGGGAGAACAGGGAGTGACTGCTAATGAGTACTGTATAGGTTTTTAGGGGGATGAGGGAATGTTCTGGAATTAGATACTGATGATGGTTGCACAACTTTGTGGATACACCAAGGACGACTGAGCTGGTTCCCTGGGAGAGCGGAAGTGTACCCAGTGTTTCTTTTAAAGGGTGAATTGTAAGGTATGTGAAGTATACCAGTATTTTAAAAATACCTATACACAAATGTTCATCACAGGCTTATTCACAATAACCAGAAAATGGAAACAACCCAAAAGTTCATTAACTGATTAACAGCTGGACAAAATGTGGTCTATCTATACAATGCACTATGATTCAGCAGTAAGGAGACATGAAGTACTCGTTCATGCCACGAGAGGGACAGACTCTGAAAACGTTATTTTAAGGGAAAGAAGCCAGTCCCCAAAGACTGCATATTCTTTCTTCAGATGAAATGCCCAGAATAGTCAAGTCTATAGAGACAGAAAGTGAACTCTGGGTGGCCTAGGGCTGGGGAGGGAGGAGAAGGAGGTGGAGAGTGACTGCCAGTGGGCACACAGTTTCTTTGGGGGAAGAGAATGTGCTGAAATTGGATTACAGGAATGGTTTCACAGCTCTAGATGTAGTAGGGACCCACTGCACTGTACACTTTAAGTGAGGACATCTGCGGCATCTACATTATAGACGAATAAAGCTGTTTTTAACGTTTGTTGACTAAAGGAAAGCAGGAGGGAGAGGGGACAATCGGGAAATTCTTTGCAGGTCTGCACAGAGCTGAGCTCCTAAGACACCCCAGCTGGGGAGTTCCGGTGGGGGTGGGTCGTCCTTTGGTCTCTTTACCTCCCCTCCGCCTGCATCAGCAGCACTGTGGCTTCCAATCCCGTCAGATCTCCAAAGCTAAGCAGGGTTGGGCCTGGTTAGTACTTGGATGGGAGATGGCCTGGGAATTTCAAGTGCTGTAGGCTTGGGAGAAGGACCAGGCAACCCACTCCCAAAAATCAATCCGCCATTGAAAACCCTACGAATAGCAGAGAAGCACTGGTAACAGAGTTTCGCCTGTTGTATGCAGGGTCGCTATGAGTCGGACACCGACTCGACGGCTCCTAACAACAACAACCTCCCCTCCTTCCTTTGTCTGTCCTCCGGTCTCCAGTCCCTTCCCCAGGGCGGTGACTCTGGCTGAAACGCCGGTTCTCCCTGGGCTGGCCGGAGGAGACACGTGCCACCTAATATAGAGCAGGACTGCCCCCTGCTGGCGACCTGAAGTGAGCACCTGGGAATGCGGTAGGACAGGCGCTTTGGGAATTGGGGCGAGCATTAACTGGAAAGGCTCTGGTGAAGGGCTGGGGGCAGAAGAAACTTCCTGATGCCAGGAAACAGGTAGGAAACAGGGGAAGGCCAGGAACGGAGCCCTGGGAGACTGCGTAGTTTCTGAGGTCGATATAT
Organism: Pedetes capensis; assembly: GCA_007922755.1. Lineage (NCBI taxonomy): Eukaryota > Metazoa > Chordata > Mammalia > Rodentia > Pedetidae > Pedetes > Pedetes capensis. Next base: position 41,172 of record VMDO01017835.1, read on the forward strand.
GAGTTCTAATTCTTACTGTCCCTAACCCTCCTGCAGTGATGTGGGAGCCAGGAGAGCCGGGATGTGTGGGCGGCTGCAGTCCACCTGCCCAGCCTGAGCACTGTGAGTTAGTAGATGCTCACTAAAAACGTGTGGACTAAAACGTGTGGACTAAAAACGTGTAGCTGGGTATAGTAGAAAGAACAGAGAGAGTATCCACTCTGTTAACTCTGTCCATCTGAGCACCAGGTATACCTGCCAGCCTTTCTTTTATTTTTTTATCCTGACTCACTCCTTGAACCTGCCATCCTCCTGCCTCTGCCTCCGAGTTGCTGAGATTACAGGCGTGCACCACCGTGTCTGGTGAAACACCAGGTACTTCCTAGAAGCTCCTGGCATTTAGGGGTGGTGAAGGAACACTGGGATGGCAGTGTCAGCCCCAGGTGGGACCCGGCATCTCTACCAACTTGCTGCATGATGGCAGGTGAGTTGTTTCATTTTTTTTTCTTCCAGTGCTGGGCATCAAATCTAGGGCCTTGTGTATGCTAGGCAAGCCATCTACCACTGAGCTACATCCCCAACCCTTGCTTTTGTGAGACAGGGTTTCAATATGTAGCCCAGACTGGCCTTGAACTCATGATTCTCTTGCCTCTGCCTCCCAAGTGCTGGGATTATAGGTGGGCACCATCATGCCAAGCTACTTATCTTTACTTTTTTTTAAACAGGGAGAAAAACACACAAAATTTATAACATATCTAGGGGATGGGAGTATTAGACTCCATATCTTCCCCTCTTTATATTTCAAGTCTCTGTTGTCCCCCTTTAAAATAGAGGGGATGAACCAGGTGGTGCACACTTGTTATCCCAGCAATTTTGGAGGCAGAGGCAGGAGAGTCTCAGGTTTGAGGCCGGGGCAGCTTGCACAACTTAGTGAGACCCTGCTCAAGATAAAATGAAATGGGCTAGGGGAGCAGTCCAATGGTTGAGCACTTACCAAAGTATGTGCAAGGCCCTGGGTTCAACTCCCAAGTACAATCAATCAATCAATCAATCAATCAAATAGGATAATGCCACTACTTCTGCTTTTTCAGTCCCATTGGTGGCTATATACTGAGGTCCTGCTGTGTACCATCACAGTGCTGGTGCTGAAGTCACAGTGAGAAACCAGCCACGTCTCCACTCCCACCAGCCTTACATTCCAGGAAGGGAGAGAGGCTGCAGCAAAGTGTCACACACCTAAACGGGTGAGTAGAAACGGAGGCTGAGGCTACAGAGCTCAGTGTGTGTATGTGGGAGAAACCGCACTGGAGAAGGGCATCCAGCCTGAGCGCTGGGGGAAGTGGAGAGGAATGTTCCAGAGAGGTGTGAAGGCATTCAGGCCGGAAGGAGCTCTGTTCATGGGAGTCCCAGGAGGCCAGGGCTGTCAGAGACCAGAGGGAGATCAGTCGGGAGAGAAGGCAGGGCCAGATCACACGGGGCTTTGTGGACCACGTAAAGATTTGGATTTCCGAGCCGGGCACGGTGGCACACGCCTGTAATCCCAGCGGCTCAGGAGGTGGAGGCAGGAGGATGGCAAGTTCGAGACCAGAGGCAGTCTGCATAATTTAGTGAGACCCTGTCTCAAATAGAGTCAAAAAAAAAAAAAAAAAAAGGGCTGAGTGCACAGCTCATTGTTCCAGCACTTGCAGAGCATGCATGCGGGAGGCCCTGGGTTCAACCCCCAGTTCTGAAAAAAAAAAAAAAAAAAAAAAAAATTGGATTTCCTCCTGAGTACAGCAGGAAGTTATCAGAGCATCCTGAGTTGTGTCGAGACTTGATCTAATTTAGTTTTTGCCTTGTTTTATTTTGCTGTACTAAGGGGTTGAACCCAGGGCCTTGTGCATGCTTTGCAAGCGCTCCACCATTGAGCTGCACCCCCAGCTCCATTCTTTACTCTTTATTTTGAGACAGGGTACTCTCTGACTTATGCAGGCTGCCTCTGGCTTCAAATTTATGATCCTTCTGTCTCTGCTTCCGGAGTTGCTGGGATTATAGGCATGAGCCATTGCCCCCTGTGCTAAATAAGAGTTTAAAAAGTGGTAGAGCAGCCAGGCACAGTGGCTCACACCTGTAATCCCAGTGACTTGGGAGGCAAAGGCAGAAGGAACACAGGTTTGAGGCCAGAGGCAACCTGTGTAAATTAGTGAAACCCTGTCTCAGGATAATTTTTTAAAGGGGGATGGGGTGCAGCTCAGTGGTAGAGCACTTGAAAAGTACGCATAAGGCCCTGAGTTCAACCACCAAGTACAAAGAAAAAAGTTGTAGAGCACATCCTTAACATGTATGAAGCACTGGGTTTAATGGAGCGGGGGTGGTGGAAACAAAACCATTCTGGCTTCTACAGAACAGCTTGTCTGGGGGTTAGGCACAGAGGTTCCAGTGGGCCATGAAGGCAGCTGAGACAGGTCTTCAGGGTGGGGATAGAGAGAAGTGGACAGACTTGAGATGGAGTCAGCAGACAGAATCTAGAGGACTTGGGAAGGATGAGTGGCGGTGGGGATGGCGCGTTCCCTGGTTCTGCCCCCAGCAGTGGTGAATGGCTGTGCCATTTCTGGAGCTGTGCAAGGAGGGGGAAGCAAGTTTGAGAGGGGAGACTGAGATGTCCATTCAAAAACTGGGCCAGAGTCGGGCGCGGTGGTGCACTCCTGTAATCCCAGAGGCTCAGGAGGTGGAGGCAGGAGGATCGCAAGATCGAGACCAGAGGCAGTCTGTGTAACTTAGTGAGACCCTGTCTCA
>VMDO01017836.1:0-38021 GCA_007922755.1 Pedetes capensis
GGAGGCAGGAGGATCGCAAGTTCGAGACCAGAGGCAGTCTACGTAATTTAGCGAGACCCTGTCTCAAAAAGTCAAAAAAATGGGCTGGGGGTGCAGCTCAGTGGTCCAGCACTTGCAGAGCATGCAGGTGCGAGGCCCTGGGTTCAACTCCCAGTACCGAAAAAAACAAACAAATGAAAAGAACACCTTTCTAATATATCTCAGACAACATCGGAAGTATAAGACATTTTAGGGCAATGACTGTCTCACTGTATTCCTGTGGAAAACACGTGTTCTGCAGGATGAACCTAGGTTTTTACCATGAACATGAAATAATGACCTCTCCCAGGGGCAAAGGCAAGGTTGAGAAAAATAGACAGTCTTTTCTCAATTTACAAAGTTCCCCAGGAACGTTTTCTTAAACCTTTGGCACATTCCACTGCTTATCTGCCAGAAAGCACTTAACTGATAAGGAAAAGTGCCGGCAAGTATTGAGCTCTTAGCAGGATGCCTTGGGAACAGCCAGGGCGGTCATCTGACAGCTGGGTTTTCCTGGTGAGTTTGTGCTGTGTGTTTGCAATAGTACCATGCTCTTCAGTGCAAAAAAAAAAAAAAAATACCCAGTTTTCAAAATGCAGGTAAGCGTTGATACTTAAGCATGTTTCCTACCTTTCTGGTGTTTTCATTCCCTAAATAACTGAGGGGGCTGGGATTTAGCTCAGTTGGTAGAGCACCACTCTGCAGTCTCTGATGTCCTGAGTTCCATCCCCAGCACTGTGAAAATGGGAGAAGAATGTGGCAACCCACTCCCAAGGCAATCTCGAAACAATCAGCCATTGAAAACCCTATGAGGGTCGCTATGAGTTGGGCACGACTGGAGGGCACCTAACAACAACAACAACAACAAATAACTGAAGGTCCTTGTTTAGACATAATACCTCTGTTGGACTTTCAAAACTATGAATGGCAGCACCTATTGGAAGTAGTTAAGGTGCAGAAATGCGCTCCCACACATCAGAAAACATAGGCTTCCCTCACTTTTTGGTCCTTCATTTACCCCCTGTGCTGGAGAAGAGCTCTCTCTCTCTCTCTTTTTTTTTTTCCCCAGTACTGAGGGTTGAACCCAGGGCCGCGCCTGCATGCTCTGCAAGTGCTGAACCACTGAGCTGCACCCCCAGCCCATTTTTACTTTTTTGAGGCAGGGTCTCGCTAAATTATTCAGATTGCCTCTGGTCTCGAACTTGCGATCCTCTCGCCTCCGCCTCCCGAGCCGCTGGGATTACAGGCATGTGCCACCATGCTCTGGTGCTAAGAGCTCTTTTCATTGATCAAACTATCCCAAGCAATTTCTCATGCTGCACATATTTCCTGCATCTGGCTGCACCCGCAGATGTCAGCCACAGCATGGCACTTTAAATACAAGAGTCCGGATTCGCCCCTGAACCTTTGGTCCAACATCTCTATATCTGGGCTGAAAGGGTTTATGTGACCTTAAGACAATTGTGATGGAGAATTCCATAATAATCGGGTTGAAATTGTTCAGTGAATCACAGATTTGGGGAACGCAAAGGAATGCGGGCCCCTATTACCACAGTGTGGACTTATGTAAACCCACATGTTGTCGTTGTTAGGTGCTGTCAAGTCGAGTCTGACTCATAGCGACCCTCATAGGGTTTCAATGGCTGTTTCGGGATTGCCTTGGGAGTGGGTCACCACGTCCTTCTCCCATTTTGCAGTGCTGAGAATTGAACTCGGGACCTCAGAGACTGCAGAGTAGCGCTCTATCAACTGAGCTAAATCCCAGCCCGAAACCCACATGGCTACTGAGGTCATGGGACAGGGCCCCGAGGGCTCATTCAGAGGGGACATCTAGCACCCCAACCCACAGGGAAGCTGCTTGCCCTTCACAGCCTGACTTCCTCCACCTTCCTTCTGTCCCTACCTGCTGACCAGGCTCAGGGGGTCCAGCCGTTCATGCTCTGAGGGCTTCAGACAGTTGCCTGACCTCGCCTTCAGCCTCCACCCTGGAGCGGGCTCTGCCGCTCGCTGCTGCGTCAGCTGCTCGGCGCGGTGAATCCGCACTTCCAGCCTGGAGTAAACACCACCTTTCCCCCAGTTGACCTGCCTGTGCTGACAACACACCCACCCTTCCTGCTCGGCTTACAGGCTTGGACTTGACCCAGAGCCAAGGTGCTCTTTCCTGCCCCACACTCCGCTTTCCAGGGGAGGCCACAAAGCGGGCCACACAGACAATACTCAGGCTCTCTGTCTCTGGGGTGGTACAGAGCTGGGGAGCTCTGATTAAGGGAAATTCAATGTGGGGCAAGCGACTGAAGGTTACCCTTCATGTGCCCCGTTTACAAAACTCGGTTGGTTCTCTCTCCAGCCACGTTCCTCCTCCCGGTCACACGGTCTGAGATCTGAGGTAAACGCAATCGATCCTTGGCTGGCTCTTGGGGTGCCTTATGCCCTGCAGGGGCTCAACATTTGGGGCAATCACAGGGTGCCCTGGAGTGGGCCCTTTACAGAGACAGTTGTCCCAGTTCTTAGATGAGCCAAGTGCTGGCAGATCAGCTATGTCATGAAGCACGTGAGGAAATGTGGGTGGGCAACAGAAATCCATGAACGCAAAGCTGCAGGGAGAGCGTGCTTGCTTACAAGTTCGCCCGACTTCATGTACTTTAATGTGCTTTCTTTGCTTTTGCAGCAAGACCTTCAAACCACATTCTGTGGGGGGCTCTGTGAGATGCCAGGAGCTGGTCATTTTTTTTTTCTTGTGGTACTGGGGGTTGAACCCAGGGCTTCGCACCTGCATGCTTTGCAAGCGCTGGACCACTGAGCTGCGCCCCCAGCCCATTTTTTTTTTTTTTTTGCTTTTTGAGACAGGGTCTCACTAAGTTACACAGACTGCCTGTGGTCTCGAACTTGCGATCCTCCTGCCTCCGCCTCCCAAGTCGCTGGGATTACAGGTGTGCGCCACCATGCCCGGCTGAGCTGGTCATTTTCTGAGGCCGTGACTCTGTGGTGGCTTGGCTTGCATGGCTTTGAGGCTGCACCTCTCTGTTCTGTCCCCCGCCCCTAAGCTTTCCGAGCTCTTCCCTGGGAAGGTGACAGGTGTGTCCAGAGAAGGCACTGCAACTGAACTGTCCACAGAACATGGGCAGGGTGTGGGCCTGGGCCTCTCTCTCCTACTCCTCTCAACATGCATCACCCTTTGACCCTCTTGCCCAGTCCACACTGGGCTCCTGAGGCCCAGGTGGGGTTTTCCAAGGAGACAGACTTGGCCAGACAAAGCCCAGGGTTTGCAGAGCCTCCCCCGAGCCTGGCCTCTGTGGCTCAGGTCCGCTCTGCTCCGTCAGGGACAGTCACTCCTCTCCTTCTTCAAGGTCACACTCACACTGCTTTTTCCATCAGCTAATCTGTCACCTCCTCCTCTGTCTCCTCAACTTTTTCACAATTCTCTTAAAGAGACAGGGTAAGGCCTTCCCAGACCCACAGTGCGGAGGCCCCTCTTAGCCCGTTTCTTTCCTTTGCTTTTCTTTCTGTTCCCTGCTGCAATTGATCAGGCACTTTCTCTGCTCAGAGCCTCACTGTCACTGTCCCATAGGTACTTGACACTTTATCCTCAGTCAACAGATTCACTGGGCTTGTTCTTTATGTAAAAACCAGGTTGGACCTTGAGGGATAGAGAAGAGAAAGCTAAAGCCACAATGCATTTGTCCTTCTCAGAAATTACCTTGCTCATGTTTTTGCTTATTTGTAAACATCGCATTTCTATAAGGTGTGCCCAGGGAGTGCGGTGTGTGTGTGTGTGTGTGTGTGTGTGTGTGTTTTCCAGGAGCTGTGTAGTGACTCCGGGGTGCACGGCTGGCGCTCTCTCTCCAGCAGGAGACAGAGCAGGTGTGCCTGGGATGTGCTCTGGGAGTGTCTCTGGGGGAGTCTGAAGCTTTTTCTGGCGTGGTCCATGAGGGAAGATGGAAAGGCCAGGGTCAAGTGAAGGAGGGTAGGGGGAGCAGGCAGCTGGGTGGTAAGGCTGGGCCCAAGCTTGAAGAGGGACCATAGAGGCCCCGGGGACTTTTTAGCAGGAGTTAGGCAGGACCGATCAGCTGTGGCCCTCAGGGAGGGGCAGACACCAAGGATAGCAGGTGCTTTGGGGCTGGTGATGCTGAGCAGAGGGGCCTGAGCTCAAGCCAGCAGTCACCAGGGCCCTGGGGCCTTGGCGCACAGTGAGGTGGGATGGGGAGGTTGGGGCCAGGGATCCCCCCAGGGAGCTGGGGGAGAGGGGGACTGTGAGGGCCTGAGGTGGTGGTGGCTGTGGAGGTGGGGAGAGCCGACAGGCTCAAGCTGGGTGGGTGAGACCTGGAGTGGGCGAACGGAGCGTGGAGTGGGAGAGGGTGGTAGGCACCCAGGACGCCCGGGCAGGTTTCCTCCTGCTGTGGAGCGGCCGTGACTTTCATGAGAACGGATCCCACAGGGTTTAGCCCTCTGCTGTCCTCACGAGCCAGCTGCTGTGCTCCAGGGCAGGGGCAACCTGGTCCACGCAGAGCCTGGGTGAGGGTGGAGGAGGCTCGAGGGGCCCCGCCTGAGCTCTGCTTCCAGCCTCGCGAGGGCCTCGGCCCCATTGTCCCCTGCTCTGCCCTGCGGCGTGGGGACCCGGCCTGTGCTTTCACAGCGGCTCCGGGAGGAAGCGGGAGCGTCCCGGCTGCCCGATCCACCGATCCACGGGGAGCGCACATCCGAGGCCCCTTCTGCTGGCCTCCCGCGGGGAAACTCACTGGATGGAGGCTGGAGCGAGGCCCACTCTGGCGCTGGCTTCCTGCAGGGAAACATCACGTTCTGGAAGCCGCGTAGCGTGTGGAGTCTAACAGTCTGACTTTTGTCAGCTATGTGACCGGAGTCATTCTTCGACTCGGAAAATCAGATTAGTAAATCATCAACCCTGGATTTCGGTGGCCGTACGTAGAGTCTTAAATTCATTTGTTCAATGAACACATATTTATTATTTATTATGTGTATTATATATTTATTATTTATTTATATTATATTATTTATATTATATTTATTATATATTATATATTATTATATATATTATATATTTATTTCAGTGAGGATTAAATAAAATAGCTAACGTGGTAAGTGTTGAATTCAGGCAAGGGCGATCATGCTGTCATACACGATTATGAAGAAGCCTCCCTTCCTCCAATAAAGGTCAAAACCTGTGTAACGTATACAAAGGCCCTGGGTTGGAGCCCCACCACCATAAAAATAAACAAAAAATAAAAAAATAAACTTTGAGGCCTGATGTGGCAGACGCCTGTCATCTCAGCGACTCAGGAGGCAGAGGGAGGAGGTTCACAGGTTTGAGGCCAGAGGCAGCCTGTGTAATTTAGGGAGACCGTGTCTCAAGGCAAAAAATAAAGGGGCTGAGGGTGCAGCTTAGTGGTAGAGCAAAGAGCATGCACGAGGCCCTGAAAACCCTCAAAACTAAACGAATATATTGTCCTAAATCTGATTATCATGTTATACATGGATTTCTTGCAGATAGACAATTTTGATGTTCTTTCCAGATTAAAGCTACTTCTCCAAGTTCTAAAAATTCCTAAGCATTTTTGTTGTTGTTAGGTGCCGTCGAGTTGGTGTCCAACTCATAGCAACCCTCATGGGGTTTTCAATGGCTGTTTCAGGATTGCCTTGGGAGTGGATTGCCAGGCCCTTCTCCCATTTTTTTGCTGTGCTGGGAATTGAACTCCAGACTTCAGAGACTGCAATGCAGTGCTCTACCAACTGAGCTAAACCCCAACAACCACATTGTATAGTAGGTTAGAAGATAATGCATGTTGGAGCAGCAAGAATGTAAAGCCAGATAGAGGGGACTGGGGACATGCTGAGGCGGGGGGCCTGCAGTTTTAGATGGCGTGGTCAGGGGTAGCCTTGCTGGGGCAGTGGGATAGCTCAGATACAGAGAGCAGGTGAGCGAGTTTGCATCAATTGTTGCAACTGCTCAGGGCCACCATGGAAAAGTATTCTATCTGAAATGTAATTTATAAATAACATCCATGTGGGTTTGGAACATAATTTAACTGAATTTTTTTTCTGTAGACCTATATGATAACTCTCCTAGAGATAAGGGCTGGGATTTAGCTCAGTTGGTAGAGCACTGTGCTACAGTCTCTGAGGTCCTGAGTTCGGTTCCCAGCACCACAAAAATGGGAGAAGGATGTGGCAACCCACTCCCAAGGCAATCCTGAAACAGTCAGCCATTGAAAACCCTATGAGGGTCGCTGTGAGTTAGATACTGACTCGATGGCACCTAACAACAACAACAACAACCTAGAGATAATGAAATAATTAAGTGAATAATGTAGTAGAATATTTATTACTAAGGGAAGATTTATAAACCCACAGTAGGTAGCTCTGAATCTATCTTAATTCTCACCAAAGGACCAGAACACCTAATATTTATCTAATACATCTATCTGGATAGTTCCCTTCATTTAGGCATCTCACTCATCCCTTATCTGATCCATCGAGATCTTTACCTGCCCCATCAGCGTGGAGGTCATAGGGCAGGCCTGGGCGAATGCCTGAGCGCCAGGGAAGCGGCAAGGCTCATCTTGTCACTTTCTTCAGGTGCCTTTCCTGTCTCTGAGATCTGTGGTTATGGGGTCGCGGCGCCATTTTCCCTCTGTGTCTGTCTTAGATTTCTAAGCGATTAGGAAATCTAGTTTTTTTTCTTAACATGTACGGAGGTGGACACTTGGGAGTAGGAGCAAGAGGCTCTGCCGTCACTGGGCCGTGAGAATGCGCACTTTGGGACACAGAGTTAGCAGACTTAGGTTGGGAAATCAGCTTGCTTGCAGATCCTCCTCCTGCAGGCTGGCAAGGCAGCCCTTCGCGATAGATAGCAAAACAAGAAGCCCCTGGGACGAGCTGAGTGAAGACACATTTCATTGAGCCGGGTTCTTGTTATGAAATAGATAAACTCGCGTGGTTTCCAGGCCAACGTTATTCAGACTACTGAGATCTTGACCAAGTTGGCAGTACTTTCTGGATGTCTCCACGTTCCAGTGGAATTCGCGGGTTCATTAAAACGACCTCAACAGGGAACGTGTGGGCTAGCCAGGAAACGGAGTGGACCAAGGCCCCTACAAAGTGGTAATACTGGGCTCTTGTCCAAATCCTGAGGGCCTTTGGACCAAAAGAGATTGTTGCATAAACGTGATGCTAGGTGAAAGCCCGTGTGAAGGTGAATGGATGAGGCAAGCCATCTCTACCTTGTTGTTGTTGTTAGGTGCTGGCGAGTCGGTATCTGACTCATAGAGACCCTCATGGGGTTTTCAATGGCTGACTGTTTCGGGATTGCCTTGGGAGTGGATTACCAGGTCCTTCTCCCATTTTTGCGGTGCTGGGAATTGAACTCGGGACCTCAGAGACTGCAGCATGGCGCTCTACCAACTGAGCTAAATCCCAGCCCATTCCTACCTTAGCCCCTCATTTACTTTATTGTTTCTGTGAAGATAGAATCAAATATCAAAGAATCTACCCATTGGAAGTGTATAGTCTAGTAGTTTTTCAAATATTCACAAAGTTGTGTGACTACCACCCTAATCTAACTTCAGAACCTTTTCATTACTCCAAAAAGAAACCCTGAATTTATCAGCAGTCATTCCCCATCTCCATCTATCCATTTATTGTTCTTAGGTGCTGTGAGTCAGGTCCAACTCAGCGACCCTCACAGGGTTTTGAATGGCTGATTGTTTCTGGATTGCTTTGGGAGTGGACTGCCACGTCCTTCTCCCATCCATCTACCCGCACCCACTAGCAAATACTGGCTTCCTTTCTGTTGCTGTTAATTTGGGTGTTCTGGATACTTTATATGAATGGAGCCACATGACAGGTGTTGCTTCCACTTAGCAATGCTTTGAGGCCCATCCATAGTGTAGCAAGCCTCAGGACTTCACTCTTTCTATGGCTGAGTAATATTCCATTGTACACATACACGGGGTGTTCCTTTACTTGTGGGTCTTATTTTTTTTTTTTTTTTTTTTTTTTGGTACTGGTGGAGTGAACCCAGGACCTTACACATGCTTTGCAAATGGTCTACCACTGAGCTTCACTCTTCCCCGTATTTTACTTTTTATTTTATTTTTATGTTGAGGCAGGGTCTTTCTAAGTTACACAAGACGCGTCTAACCTCACACTTGCGATCTTCCTGCCTCCCCTGCTCAAGTCACTAGGATTACAGGGGCGCCAGCCACCACGCCTTTGCCTTTTAAACAACAGAAAAGAAAATATCCAACTCAGCTTGCGTCTTTGAATGGGCAGCAGTAGCCGTCACTCGCGCATGCTTGGAATCCTGCTCGCCACTGCCTCGCGGGTTCCATGGGAGACGCGTTGGTGTCTGCCCTGACTGCACTCTGCGGTTCTCTCACCCTGTCTGGGTTTTGTCTCTGCTGCTGGCCTGAGCGTGGCTCTGCCTGACCCTTGGCCTTGCTGCTGCTGCCAGTCTTTAGTTTTCCCTTTCCATCTTTCTCGGGTGCATCTCTGGGCTGGGAAGCAGGGTTTTCTCAGTTGCCCGTGGAAGGGAAGCTCGTGCCTGCTCTGGGTCTTGGGCTGCTCACAAGCCTCCCTAGTCCAGGGCGTAGATGTGGACAGTGGGGACCTGCGCTAGGCACGACAAGAAGCCATCTTCTGTTTCCGGCTTTCAAAACCATCCTGGTCCTCAAGATAAATGGCGGTCATGGGTGGTCCTGCAGTTGAACACCTGGGGGGTCCACGCCCCTGATGACCCATAGACAAGGAAGGACGTCCGCCTGGGCATGACAAGGGACTCCATGGAGAGCCAGCGCCACTGCCCAGCAGGGCCTTTTCCCTGCTTGGTGAAAGCACAGTGTTGGCCATGAGCCAACAGGCACAGGCAGCCCAGCCCAGTCCCCCTGCATTCCAGGGGGTTCCCTGGGGCACCCCACTGCACTGGAGGAGGTGTGGTCACCTGTGAGCTGAGGACCCTCTGATGGGTTTATAGAAGAGCCCCAACCCCCACTTTCTGCTGTGCAGGGCTCCCTGCCTTGGGGGAGTAGAGGGGGAGGGGGCCAAGTCCCCAAGCACAGGTGCCGCCAGCTCCACCCATGTCTTGTCCACCTCAGAGTCACCGGACAGGAGCGACCCCGCAGGAGCCAGCTGGAGACTTTCGGCATGGGGCCTCCAGGAGGGCTTCTGGCTCCGCATATCCCCTCCTTTCCACCCATGCAGACCCCCTTCGGAAGCCGTCGCCGAAGATCCCTGAGCCGGGATGTGCAGGGGATCGCTCGTAGAATTGCCTTTTCTTCAGTTGCCTTGCGCCAAGCTCAGAGCACAGAACTGCGCGCAGGCTGCTGAGGTCTGCACGCTGCAGCTGAGCCGTGTGGCGCAGGCGGAAGCTCACTTCCGACCCACGGGGAGGAAAGCGGCTGCTGGGGGAATGCGGGCTGGGCCGCCCTGTGTCACTCGGAGGAAATGGAGAGCCTGCCAGCGCCTGCCTGGCCTCCGATGGCCTCGCTGCGGCTCTTCCTGGCACAGCACAGGATGTGACCTTCCCCTTCAGTTCCTGGACTTATTTTGGGATCATGGGCTTTGGAACGGTCACAGGAGTTTGAGCCTGGCCTGACACCGAGGCTCCAGCCAAGGCCAGAGGACACGCTGGTGCTGGGGCCACTCAGGCCTGCCTTCTCTGGACACTGAGGACTGACAGCAGCTTTCTCCAGCCCCCCATGTGGGAATATGGTGCGCCCCTGCCTCCACCCCACCCCCACTGCAGCTTTGAGTGGCTGGGGTGGCCCTCGCCTGGGCTTGGGGGAGGGTGGCATGGGGCCCATGCGGATGGCCTGCGAGACACCTGGTCTTGGGCAGTTCTCCCTAGCTCTTCTAGGAGGTCAGCCTGGCCCAGATTAGTGGCCACGCTAGAGAAGCTCGGACACGCCTTGGCCACTAGGAAGAGTGGCCCTTCCTGGCTCCACTTCTGTGAGTCTGAGCAGCCAGAACTGCAGCCGGGGCCCTCGCCAGCCATCAGTTTCCACTCCAGGAGGCTGCCCCCAGGCTCCCAGGGCAGAGGTGGGGGAGGGGAGGGGCTCACATCTAGAGGGTACCCTGCCCTTCCTACGCAGCCACGGGCAATGTCAACGTTTCAGAGCCGGTGCCTGGTTATCACCCGCCATCCTCTTTGCTCCATCTTAGTTCAAGCCAGGGTTCTCTGCCGGGCGCGGTGGCGCACACCTGAGGCTCAGGAGGCCGAGGCGGGAGGATCACAAGTTCGAGACCAGGGGCAGTCCGGGTAATTTAGCCAGACCCTGTCTCAAAAAGTAAAAAAATGGGCTGGGGGTGCAGCTCAGTGGTCCAGCACTTGCAAAGCATGCAAGCACAAGGCCCTGGGTTCAACCCCCAGGACCACAAAAACAAAACAAACAAACAAGCAAACAAACCCCCGAAAAAACAGGGTTCTCTTCCAGGAGGGGGCAGGGAAGAGTGGCTGTCATGTTTCAAATGGCCCGCCCTGCTGTTTGTCCAGTGCAGTGCCCAGGAGCTGGTGTGTGGCTTGTAAGGCCAGGGATGGTTCGCCCGGCCTCCTTGCAGACCTCAGGGATCATTAAAGTTTGAATTACAACCTTTCATTCCCCAGCACTAGAAAACCGGATCCAAATACTTCATCTCCTACCAGTGGGGCCTCATTTTCCCCTGACAACCTTAAGCCGTTTGGAAAACTATCAAAAGAAAAAAGGAGGGTTAGGTTTCTCATGTGGTGCAGGGGCTCAGGTGACCCGGTGCGGGTTCCCTCCTTGAATACATAAACAGCTTTATGAGGAGCAGCGCAGCCCTCCTTTCCAGCTCCCTTTGGCTGGAGGTGTGTTTTCAAAGAAGTGTTAACTCTTGTTTTTAAAGGCAATTTGTCCCCGTTCTCTCTAAAGCAAATATCTACCGAGACCGTTTATCACGTTATCTTGCCTCTGGCTGGAAACAATTATATTTTGACTGGATGGATGTTTTTCCACCCTTAGAAGTGGCTCCTTTATTCGCAAACGTAGAATGCTAGCTTCAAAGTAAATACCTAGGCAGTCAGCACCAAATAAGGCAACAGACCTCACAAAGCTGCAGATTGTCAGGGCTTCTAATCAGGGTTCAGCAGCTCTGCGTCCAAACAGGCATTCCTAACATATTCCAGGCAGCTCTTACCTCCGGGCACTTAGCAACATGCAGCCTTTTGAATTTGCTTAAAACTATTAAGAAGTAATTAAGTAGTTAAGGAGTCTTTTCGCAGCCAGCCTGAGGTTCTGGGGCCAGGCTCCATTAAAGAAAACAAGGCCAGTCCTCTAGCCTGGTCTTCCTGTTAGTTGACCTTGTATGCTAATAAATTCATCCTGTATTTTTCTGCGACTGCCAATTTATGGCCTACAGGAAACTAATCTTGTACAATAACTACCTTCCTGTATTTAGTTCCTAAATAGAGCCAAATGGATTCGGTGGCGGAAGAGCTCCCCCGCGGTTCCCGTGAACCGGTGCTGAGCCCAGCAAGATCTGATAGGGGCTGGATGCTCTTATTGAGCCCAGCAAGATCTGATAGGGGCTGGATGCTCTTATTGACTCTGATGGTATAATTATGTTCATGTTTCGGCCGCCCTGCCTTTAAGAGCAGAACATGAAAAGCAATCCCCTGTACAATGCCTGCCGCAGGATTTCAACTCCAAGCTGCAGAGTAGGATGTGTCTTTGACACAGGCCAGAGGAACACAGCCGCTGTGAGTCTGGGGAGGGAGAGACACCCAGGATTTCCCTCAGATCTCTGATGAGAAATAGGGACCTGGTCTGTGATTTTTAAAAAATATTCATAGAAGAGTAAATTGTGTAATGAGTTAATGAAAGGGTGTTCTCCTTTCAAAGAGAGAGGCATTGCTTGGGGGGTGGAGAAAGAGAGAGAGGGAGGGAGGAAAGGAAGGAGGGGTAGGGGAGAAAGGGGGAGAGAGAGAGAGAGAGAGAGAGAGAGAGAGAGAGGAAGAAGAAGAAGAAGAAGAAGAAAAAGAAGAAGAAGAAGTCGACGACAAGAGATTCCCTAATAGTTTACAACCAGATTGAGTTAGACTTGGATTAAAAAATGGGAATGTTTACCAGTGTGATTTTTTTATTTTTCTTTTAAGACTCAGAAATACTGCAAATAACTGAGCTGGGGAAAGCTGAGTTTGTGCTTTACAGAAACTGAAAGTATTTAATCTCTGCCTGGCATCTGGCTTCCCAGGATGGCCTCCCCGCCTTGCCAGATGAGCCTCTGCTACCTACCCACACGGATCGGATGGCTTCATGTCGACTTAACTCAGATTGTTGTTCTAGAGCTATAAAAGGGGTTGCACATGCTAAAGGAGATGGGGCCTTCTATCGAAGGACAGCCATACCATCCTGACCAGGAGATGAGGGCAGAGATGACCTGAAGGAACAAGCAATGGCCGCTGGGTCAGGTGTAGCTGCTTCTGGGGGATCCTGGCCTAGACCTCTTGGGGTGGAACCCCTGGGCTGCAGCCCAGGCCTCTGGGTTTCTCAGGTGTGGGGGCCCCCACTGGGCTTGGCAAGTGGGGTTGGGAAGAACTACGTTCTGACACTGAATGTCTGAGTACCTCGGTACCGGTCACCTCTGTTCCTTGTGGCTTGTGAGGGTGACACAGACACAGCAGTCCCTGTGGTCCAAGAAGCTGGGGTGGTGGAAAGAAGACCCTGCTTCCTCCTGCTATGGGCGGGGTTCTCCATCTCTGGGTCACACTCTCCCTGACTGTAAAAGTGGGTGTCGAGTCCCGCAGGGAACAGAGCTTGTGAATAATAGAAAAATCTGTTACTTATTGTTGAGGAATTTTAAACTGCACCCCATCACTAGGGTCTCTCATACTAGCCTGAGGGACTGACCTCTAGGTGACCCCAGGGACACATTCCACTCACTCACTCCTACCCCTCCCATCAAGTGAGCAAAGATGGCCCCTGACCAGCCTCAACCACCTCAATTTTGATTGGTTACCCCTAGTACCCCAGTTAAATAATTGCCCCTAACTGGCAGGTATGACAGTTTACTTGCTGTACCTGTCAGGAATGTGCCCTGATTGGCTAACCCCAGTACACACCCACCTCCGGGACCCTATATAAGCAGGGCTCCCAGGCCCCCTTCACCCCACCACCATTCTCCATCCTTCAACTGCTGTCTGGACCCCATCACCTCGATCCAGCGCTCCCCAATCCAGCAGAAGATCTCCAAACAAGACCAAGGGCCCCAAAGCACCAAAGGCTATAAGCAAGCCACGAAGAGCTCCCCAATTCCTCCCATCCTTGGGAAGGAGGGAGGCAGAGAAGGCGAGCTGCAAGGGCTTAGAGCTACCACTTGAGCACTTGACAGGGGCTGCTTGCTGGTTGCACCCCACTTGGGGAGTAACCCGATAAACCTTCCCTCTCCTGTTTCCCACAGGCCTCCCGAGGTCTTTCTTTGGTGCCTCCGGCCATTACACCAACCTGGTCCAGTGGGTCCCCGATACCCACTCAGTGTCAGGGCAAGGCTCTGACCTCTGCCAGGCCTGAGCCGAACCCCAACAACTTATCACTGATTTTATGTAACAAAAATCTTTATAACGGTGTCCAGCCTATGCCACTTTTACCACTGCTATTAATATCAGCAGGAGCCTGGTCTGAATTGGGAAATTGTACATGGGGCTGGAGAGGAGGGGCCCAGTGGGGCTGGAGTGGGCATGGATGTCAAGACAAGAATTATTGAGAGAGGTTACCAAGGAGATGAAAGAAGGGACTTAGCTCCTAGTGCAGCTAATGATCACTCCTCATTCTCCTGAAAGTGTCTGGGATCTTAAGATTCATGCCTTATGATTTTAGGGCACTTCCTCGTTACATATTCCTTCTTTGTCCCTGCTCTGCTTTAAATATTTGAGCCGACATGTGAAGCCAGAAAAGCTGTGCAT
Organism: Pedetes capensis; assembly: GCA_007922755.1. Lineage (NCBI taxonomy): Eukaryota > Metazoa > Chordata > Mammalia > Rodentia > Pedetidae > Pedetes > Pedetes capensis. The sequence goes on from VMDO01017836.1 coordinate 13,949, forward strand.
GTGGAAGGGCCCATGGTCCGCCCAGGTGGCCAGAATGGTTCTGGATTAGTGTCGTGAGGACGAGAAGAGCAGGGCACAGTCTGGCCTACCTTCCTCCAGGGGCTGGACCCCGAGAAGGGCCAGGACCCAGCTTCCGAGCCAGGCAGAACTACAGAGTCGAAGGCTTCAGCTCCGCCCGACGGCGCCTTCATTGTGGCAGCTGCACATCTGATGTTCAGCCTCCCGCTTGGGGTCCTGAGGCTGACAGGGCCTGTCTCCGAATGTCTACATGGCATCAGGTACTCACACCTCCGTGCAGAGCTCCTGCCCCGGGCTCCTGGACACCCTCTAGCTCCCTGCCCGGTTTGCCCTGCAGTGCGGGCCACGCGGCTGTCACTGGTTCATGCTGGTGGGTCGTGTTGCTGCGTGGCCCAATGGATGAGGGCTGTCCCGGGCCCCCTGGGCCTCCAGGGGCCTCCTTTCACAGCTGCCCCTCTGGCTGCCCAGAAGGAACCTCAGCCTCTGTTCCCTCGGTGTTGAGCAGACATCCCTGGTCCTGGGAGCTAAATGCCGGGGGCCGGTGGCTACCCTCCTTGGTATCCATGGTGATATCCCCCGGGCACTGCTGAATCATCACTGAGTGGTTCCTGATGAATGGGATGGCTTTACGCTTAGCCCTGAACGTTGTCATTACCTGAAGGTTTGAAAGAACAGCCACCCCCTGACCAGGGATTTCTCAGGGGTCCCCACCCACGGGCCCTCTCCTGTGAGTGTCGTAGAGTTCCGAGCGCAAGGTGAGCTGCGGCTTTATCTGCGGGGAGACGACGGCTCTGAAGAGTCAGCTTCAACCCCCGGATGTCGGAGAGCCCGAGGAAGGTGCTGTCTGTCCCCCGAAAGAGTGAAGAGTCATCCAGAAAGTCACAGCTAGAAGTAAGTGGACTCCATAGACGGAGAGGACAGAACAGGGGTCCCAGAGGCAGGAATGGGTAGAGGGGTCCTGAGGACAGAGAGGGGTGGGTAACTGGGGGACAAAAACACGGGGTGACTCCAGCCAGCAGTAATTTATCTGTACCTCTGAATACCTAGAAGAAAGGATTTTACCTGGTCCCAACACAAAGAAATGATAAATGTTGAAGATAAAGGAAGGTTGATTGCCCTGTTTCCGTGGTCATGCCTTCGACCTGTGCTGAAATATCGCATTGTACCCCAGAAAATATGTGCAATTATGTTGATTAAAAATAGTTTTCTTTCTTTCTTTTTTTTTTTTTTTTTTTGTGGTACTGGGGGTTGAACCCAGGCCCTCGCGCCTGCATGCTCTGCAAGTGCTGGATCGCTGAGCTGCACCCCCAACCCATTTTTTTACTTTCTGAGACAGGGTCTCACTAACTTATGCAGATTGCCACTGGTCTTGAACTTGCGATCCTCCTGCCTCCGCCTCCCAAGCTGCTGGGATGACAGGCGTGCGCCACCGCACCCGGTGATTAAAAATAGTTTTCAGTAAAGAACCAGGGAGACCAAAGAGCGCAGGCCTTGAGCACAGCTGTGACGAGGACTTGAGAATGCCCAGCTGGCCCCTCTGGAGCCCTGTGTCTGTCAGGAGCCTCGGATCATTGCTTGATCCCAGAGTCCTTCTCTGGGAGAGACAACGCTGGAGCCGCCTCACAGGGTCCCTGGGATAGCCACTTGCAGTGGAGTGGCGTTCCTGGGCTGGAAGTTCCTCCTCTCCCATTTAGGGCATTGGTTACACTCATGTCAGACGCTGCTGGGAGGATGGCAGGAGAGGGACTTAGCACACAGCCCAAACAGTCGCCGTGGATATTTTTAGTGCTGCCATTGTGCCTGGTGCTAAGATTCTCTGATCCCTCCTCATTGGATGTTCTTTTGACCAGATTCCAAGGACAGAAGCTTCTCGACCCTCTCTGGGAGAACCGAGTGGCCTTTTCCGATCTTCCTGGGCTGGCAGCTGACGGGGATCATCTGTTGGCCTCACTGGCCTTTATTTAGGATGCAGGCAGACTGTGGGGATTTCATCACTGAGCAACGCACTCCCCTTGTGGAGTCGCCTGCCTTATTACAGCCAAGACTCGTGACCTGGAACACTCCGGGTCAAAGCCATGACGCGTGGAAACAACCATGCCCCAAGTGGGTGTCCCACAGATGGATTTTCATCAGAATCTTTTACCCTCTCTACACACAAAGGTTCTAGCTTTAGAAAATCTGAAATGCCTTTTTTCCCTTTTTAAGGCAGAGGCTGCCTGTGGCCTCGAACCTGCAATCCTCCTGACTCAGCCCCTTGAGCTACTGTGGTTCGTTACAGGTGTGAGCCAAGACCATCGCCAGGGAGCTTTTCCTCCATGCTCTTTTCAGGAGTTTTACAATTTCTGGTCTTACATTAGGTACCGATTTTGAGTTGATTTTTGTGTATGGTGGGCGATAGTTTCGTTCTTTTGCGTGTGGGGATGCTCCTCTCTCAATTGTATCTTCTTGGTAGCTTTGTCAAAAATTAGTTGACTCTATACATTTGTGGCTGGGATTTAGCTCAGTGGGTAGAGCGCTAGCGCTGCAGTCTCTGAGGACCAAAGTTCAATTCCCAGCACCGCAAAAATGGGAGAAGGGCCTAGCAATCCACTCCCAAGGCAATCCCGAAGCACTCAGCCACTGAAAACCCTATGAGGGTCGCTATGAGTCGGATACCGACTCGACGGCACCTCACAACAACATACATTTGTGGGCTGGGATGTAACTCAGTTGGAAGAGCGCTGTGCTGCAGTCTTTGAGGTCCCGAGTTTGATTCCCAGCACCGCAAAAATGGGAGAAGGACTTGGCAATCCACTCCCAAGGCAATCCCGAAACAGTCAGCCATTGAAAACCCTACAAGGGTCGCTATGAGTTGAGCACGACTTGACGGCACCTAACAACAACAATTATACATTTGTATTTAATCTGGGTTCTCTATTCTGTTCCAGTGATCTATGTGTCTAGTTTTATGCCAGTGGCATTCCATTGTGATTACTATAAATTCATGGGGCTGGGGTTTAGCTCTACAGGTAGAACACAACTCGCGCTCTCTGAGGCCCTGGGTTCAAACCCCAGCACCACAAAAATGGGACAAGGACATGGCAATCCACTCCCAAAGCAATCCCAAAACAATCAGCCTTTGAAAACCCTACGAGGGGCGCTATGAGTTGGACCCGACTTGACAGCACCCAACAACAACAACAATTTGTAATATTTTGCTGTGTTTTATTGTTTTTACTTTTGAGACAAGGTCTTCCTATATCCTCAGGCTGGCCTCAAGCTTGTGATCCTCCTGCTTCAGCTTCTCCAGTGCTGGGATTGCAGACGCATACCTGAGCATGTGTCATGCTGATCTAGATTTGTTGTTAGGTGCCGTCGAGTCAGTATCTGACTCATAGCGACCCTGTGTACAACAGGAGAAACACTATTGTCAGTGCTTCTCAGCCATTCATAGGGTTTTCAATGGCAGATTGACTTTTGCGGGGGGTGTTGCCAGGTCCTTCCAAGCCTACAGCTTCTGGTGCTCCCAGGCGGTCTCCCATCCAGGTACTAACCAGGCCCAACCCTGCTTAGCTTCCGAGATCTGACGGGATCGGATGCCACAGGGCTACAGCTGCAGGCAAGTGTTGCCCAGGCTGTCCTCAAACTCACGATCCTCCTGCCTTATCCTCCGCAGCAAGTTGATTACTGGAGTGCGCCACCACGACCAGCCATCTAGATTTGTAATATTTTAAATCAGAAAGCGTGATATCTGCAGTTTTGCTTCTCTTTCTGAGAATTGTTCTGACTGTCCAAGGTGTTTTGTGGTTCCATATGAATTTTAGAATTGTTTTTTTCTGTTTCTGTGAAGAATGCCATTTGGGATTTTGATAGAGATTGCGTCGAATCTGCTTATTGCTTCGAGTAGCCTGTATACTTTAGTAACATCAATTCTTCTAATCCGTGAGCATGGGATATTTTCCCATTTATTTATATTTTCTTCAGCTTCATTCATCAGTGTCTTATGGTTTTCACCTCTTTCCTTGAATTTACTCCTAGATATTTTACCTACTTTAGAGATGTCATTGGGGCTGGGATTTAGCTCAGTGGTAGAGCGCTGCGCTGCAGTCTCTGAGGTCCCGAGTTCAATTCCCTGCACCACAAAAATGGGAGAAGGACCTGGCAATCCACTCCCAAGGCAATCCCAAAACAGTCAGCCATTGAAAACCCTATGAGGGTCGCTATGAGTCAGATACTGACTCAATGGCACCTAACAACAACAACAACAACAACAACAACAACAACAACAACAACGATGTCATTACAAGTGGGATTGTGTTCCTGATTCTTCTTCACTTAGGTCATGATGTCTAGTTTTTAACTTCTTTAACTTTTGCAACTTACACCCATTTCAGTCATGAGCTACCATCCCTGGACCAAGCTGCATCTTGCCCCGTTTCACACCTGGGTGTTTCTCTAAAACTCAATCACTCCTATTATATGAAACAACTCTTATGCTCAAGGTAGATAAAACATGAAATATAGGAAATCAAAATAAGTAAAAATATAACCCATAATTCCCCTGCCAGACATAATCACAGTTAAAGCTCTGGTGATTATATTCCAAAATTCTTTTAAATATTTTATATATGTTTACAAAAAGACAATCATATCTTGCATAATGTCTCCTAACTGAATTTTCTTCTCTCCACTTAACACTATTTGAAGAGCATCCTTTCTTGTCTTTAAACAATGATCTGCACACTATTTTGGAGGCTCAGTAATATTTCATTGGGGAATATATCCTTATTCATTTAAGTGATTCCCTATAATAAAATGAGACTATTTAATTTTAATTAGCTCTCTAAAGTCTCTTTTAAATCTTTAATAAATCCTTGACCTTCAGATTTGAGATCAAATATATATATATATATATATATATATATATATATATATATATAGTGTTGTTGTTGTTGTTAGGTACCGTCAAGTCAGTATCCGACTCATAGTGACCCTCTGTACAACAGGGGAAACACTATTGTCAGTGCTTCTCTGCTGTTCATAGGGTTTTCAATGGCGGATTGATTTTTGGGAGGGAGTTGCCAGGTCCTTCTCCCAAATATATATATGTAAATATATATATGTATATATACATATATGTATATATGTATATATATATATATAAACAAATATATATATATGTAAAGCCTGCAGCAGTAGCCTTGTGGCATCCGATCCCGTCAGATCTCAGAAGCTAAGCAGGGTCAGGTCTGGTTAGTCCTTGGATGGGAGACCGCCTGGGAATACCAGGTGCTATATGCTTGGGAGAAGGACCTGGCAATCCACTCCCAAAAATCAATCTGCCATTGAAAACCCTGTGAATAGCAGAGAAGCACTGACAATAGTGTTTCCCCTGTTGTACACAGGGTCGCTATGAGTCAGATACCGACTCGACACCACCTAAGAACAACAATATATATATATACATATGTGTGTGTGTGTGTGTGTGTGTGTTTATAATGTAAATAACAGTCACAACAGGCAGGCTCACTGCTACGGTGCTCACTTGAAATCAGTAAGGTTGACACCTAATGTGGATCCATCACTTAGGGAGAAAAAAATCCTAGGAATATTTGCTAGGTTTCCCTCCACGTTCTCTGAAATTTGACTCTTTTTCATGAGACCTTACTGAACAGGTTAAACAGTAAGTATGCTGCATAGACTGATCTCCTGAGACAAGTACCTGCCTCTCAGCCATGGCTGTCATTATTTTGAAGCAGTTACGAGGAATTACATGGGCCAGTTGAGCTAGTCAGCAAGAGCCCTTATGTTTACCTGAGCCAGCGTTTGCCAGGGATGAATACAGATTCCCAGGGAATGATTTTTTTCCTTACTGTTGGTGCTACGTTATCCAAATCGGTATTAAGTTTTTGTGAATTAGTTTACATAAACAGGCACACAAACTTGCACATACTGGGAGAGAGAGGGAGGGAGGGCGGGAGGGAGGGAGAGAGAGAGAGAGAGAGAGAGAGAGAGAGAGAGAGAGTTCCCTCCTTTGTTTAAAAATGCTGTCCTAAAATCCCAGCTGCAGCACATGGGCTCTGGCTGCAGAACCCCACCATTCCCTTTTTTTTTATTAGAAATTTTTAGTGTACATCATAGTGTGATTCATTTTGACATACTTTTCATTGTGACAATTTTCACATATGCAATTTGATAAACATTATTCATATAGGTTACCCCTTACCCTCCCCTATGTTTCCCCCCCTCCCCCCCGTCCCATCTAAGTTTCCCATCCAAGTCTTCTCTATCTTTTACAGAATCCCACATTCTATTTCATGACACCCCGGCTGTGTTTGTTCTACTAAAACTTCCTTTTAGGATTTCTGAACTTGTAGCCTACAAGAGTCCATCAAGAAAGATGAACAGTTGTCAATCCAGTCTGTCCCAGGAAGCAAGCATATGCTATTATGTGCAGAGCAGACATGGTCAACTTGTTGTTGTTGTTGTTGTTAGGTGCCGTCGAGTCGGTATCCAACTCATAGCGACCCTCATAGGGTTTTCAATGGCTGACTGTTTCGGGATTGCCTTGGGAGTGGATTACCAGGCCCTTCTCCCATTTTTACGGTGCTGGGAATTGAACTCGGGACCTCAGAGACTGCAGCGCAGTGCTCTACCATCTGAGCTAAATCCCAGCCCCATGGTCAACTTAGACGCACATAAATACAAACAGGCCACCTTGTTTTCATGATTTGATTACATGGTTTAAGGCCAGAGAGGATGAAGAAAAGGCGCCAAGTTCTGCCTGCTTCCTCCGAATCCCCCGAGACTCCTTCTTCCCTCTGACTCACCAAGTTCACCTTTAACATAATGCTTTGGTGGGGCTCAAGGTATCTTTCAAAATATCAACAGAAGCCTAGCCTTGTGAGCCAGAGCCTCAGCAACCTGCCGAAATGCAGTGTTCAGATTTTGGAGCACGGACCGTGGGAAGGAAGTTTTCCATTTGAAGCATCACCGCTAGGTAATCTCATGACCCTCTCTGTTCCTGACTCATGGCGGAAGTCTCTCCAGACAGACTTCATCCTGCCCAGCATACAGTGATGCAGAGAAGGACGCTGAGGGTGTGGGCGTAGCTGGCCTCTCTGTTTCTCCCTTTAGGGATTTTGGAGGAGGCTGGAGGAGCCCCGCCTCCGGGGCTCACATCCACATAGCCTGCCCTTTTTTACTTCCCCATTCTGTTCTCCGCCTGCCCCCCAGGAAGTTATCCACCCAGCCACCTTGCATCAAGCTGGCCCTGTCCTTTCCCTGCAAGGGACTTGGAGGCCTCTGGCTGCCATGCCCTTAGGCCTCTCATGTTCCTGCTCAGTGCAGAGAGAAAGCTGTAAGAGAGGAACCAAGGCCAGACAGGGCAAAGTTTACCAAGCCAGGGCGTTTAACTCCACAGCGCTCCTAACCCCACAGCGGCCTGGAGTCCTCTCCTGAGCCTCAGGAGTGGGATCCACAGAGGCCCGCGGGTACCCTCCAGGACCCTGGCACCCAGGCGCCCACCGCGGCCCCTCTGCTTCCTATACAGTGGACTTTCCAGGGAGCCCCACCCCACAGATGCCATATTTTAATTCATTAAATTAAAATATTGTAAAGTTTTCTGCCTTGTCACAAGCTAGTTGACAGGTGTCTATTAAAAAGGTTGACAGTCCAACTCTTCTTATACCTGGAATTTCCAATCATGTAAGCTTGCTTCTAATGAAGGACACCTAAAGTTCATAATACCCGATCAGGTTTACCTACAAAAATGATAATGAACACTGCTGATGCCCCCTCAGAGCAGGAAAGAGTCCTGTATGTGGCCCTGGACATGTTCCTTGGAAGGCCCTCAGGACCAAGAGTTTTGACACCTCGCAGTAACGCTGTCCGGGTTTCAGTGTGGTGGCTCTGGGGACCTGGTCCCACCCCTCTGTCTGGGCTAGACAGCTTTCTCCTGTTACTCCACTGCCCTGGGAGAGGCGTTGGGAAATCACTTGCCCATCCTCCGGCTGCACTGTTATTTCCAAATTCAAGAGGAAGGGAAGGGATGAGTGGGAAATGAAGACACCCTCAGTCTTTCCCTGAAACTGGGGACAAGTGTGTTGTCTGTGTTGAAACACCACCCTGGCTTAGCTCCAAACACCATCTATCCAAATCCGGAGTTTGCAGAATCACTCTGCCAGGCTCAGTTACAGAGGTAATTCTGCCCTCACTGGCCACAGAGGCTTTGGGCCAGAGCCACTCCAGGATTTCTGGGGATGCCTTTGATACGATTCCAGCTCATCCAAGTTCAAGCCAGTTGATTCCAGCTCATCCAAATTCAAGCCAGTTGATCCCAGCTTGTCCAAGTTGAAGCCAGTTGATTCCAGCTCATCCAAATTCAAGCCAGTTGATTCCAGCTCGTCCAAGTTGAAGCCAGTTGATTCCAGCTCATCCAAGTTCAAGCCAGTTGATTCCAGCTCATCCAAATTCAAGCCAGTTGATTCCAGCTCGTCCAAGTTGAAGCCAGTTGATTCCAGCTCATCCAAATTCAAGCCAGTTGATTCCAGCTCGTCCAAGTTGAAGCCAGTTGATTCCAGCTTGTCCAAGCTCAAGCCAGTTGATTCCAGCTCATCCAAATTCAAGCCAGTTCCATTGGAATCAACGGGCAGGCACTTTTCTGGCTTGTCTTCTATGAACGTAGACGCGCACACTGTCACACAGGCGTGCCCTCCCACGCACGCACAGGGGTCCCCTCTCTGCCATCTGAGAGGCACGTCAAGAGGTTACTTGCTCTTCTTCAATAGTTCAAGCCACGTGGGATTCCTTCTTTGCATTTTCATCCTCCCGTCGCTCTCTTAGATCGCTGCCTTCTCTCTTCCTCTTTGCAAACGTTACGTTTAGATTAACAGGAACTGACAGGAACAGAACACTGTGTCCCGAGGGAGCCCCATCACAGAACTCTGTTACAACATTGCTGTCATCACCACGGCTTCCTGAGACCACAAGGGCTCCTGCCAGCTCCCCCCACAACTGCTGCGGCGTTCACTCCTACTGAGAATATCGCGGGCGGTCTAACACAAACTATGTCATTCTATACCTAGTCACCTGTGGGCAAAGTATACTTGCATAAAGTCATGAAGACAACTTCAATACCATTATTATTCTTCAGCTTCAAGATAACATTTGCAACTGGTGCAAATCCAGATGTCCTAGGTAAACCTGGGAAATTATCATTTTTGTAGGTAAACCTGATCGGATATTATGAACTTTACATGTCCTTCGTTAGAAGCAAGCTTACGTGATTGGAAATTCCAGGTATAAGAAGAGTTGGACTTTCAACTTTTTTAATAGACACCTGTCAACTAGCTTGTGACAAGGCAGAAAACTTTACAATATTTTTAATTTAATGAATTAAAATATGGCAATTTTCAAAAATAAATATACATAGATACTTGAAATTTCTAAGCAGAAATACTATGTTCAACACCAAACCAATGTATATGGCACAGATAAGCATGTGCTTTAAGTAGAACAATGCAAAATAGATATAAAGTGAGCAGATCTTCATATGCAGGGAGTAGAGGGACAGCCCGATGACCCATGTTGTAGGGCTCCTGCTGGGAAACTTAAGCACCCACAGATTTTGGTATCCTGGGGACATCCTGGAACCAACCCTCTAAAGACATTCAAGAAGGAGATCTGTACAGTAAATTACAATCAGATTCTAAAGATACTAATGAAAGAAGTCACAAAAAACGTGGTCACACGAAGCCATTTTACTTCTTTTTTGTATTGGAAAATGTGTAATGTACAACTAATGTGTTTCATTCTGACATGCATTTCATTGCGACATCTCCATATATGCGTTTCATTGTGCACTGCACAGATAACTTCCCCCTTACCCTCTTGTGCACCTCCCCCCCTCCGTCTCCCCACCACCACCACCAACGGCCTCTTTTCTATTTGCACATCTTTTTGTGGGATTATTTTTCTATATGCTCTTGCATCCCAATTATGATTTAGGTCCACACTTTTTTCTGTAGTGATCTATGTTTTTACATTGTCAGCAGTATTACATGAGTAGTCTAGCCCATTTGCATTATTACCATCCTTTGGTATTATTGGTATCATTATAATTATTTCCTGAACCATTAAAGTTGGCCTTTGAGGCCAACTTTTAAACTTTGCCTTTGAGACAAGTAAAGTTTACTTTGAGGTTGATCTCTCTCTCATTCCTCCCTCCTCTCCCTCCTGTCTTCTCCTATCATCAATTCCTTTTGCTAGATCCTTCCCTCCTTCTTTCTGCTCCTTAAATTGTCCCTGCTCCACTAAATTTACATGAGAAAAGCCATGGTACTTCTGAAGAAGAACAGAACTTCTGTATGTTGTATGGCGTTACCACGTGAGACCCAGAAAGACGGATTAAACAGAACCCCCAAGAGAGAAGATGCATAGAACTACACCTTGATGGGGAAAAGGTAGTTTTGTCTTTATTATGTAGAGATGAGCAATTTTTATTTTATTTATTTTACTTAATTTTTGTAGTTCTTGGGAGTTGAACTCAGGGCCTCACGCATATTTAGCAAACACGCTACCACAGGGCTGCACCTCAAGCCCATTTATTTTTTATTTTTTGAATCAGGGTGTCACTAAGTTATGCACGCTGCCTCTGGCCTCGAACTTACTGTATTCCTGCTTCCCCCTCTTGAGTTGCTGGGATTACAGGTGTTGGCCGTGTACCTGGCTCAATTTTTATTATAAATGTAGTTCTAGCTGGGTGTGGTGGCACACGCCTGTAATCCCAATGGCTGGGAGGCAGAGGCAGGAGGATCGCAAATTTGAGACCAGAGGTAGTCTGCGTAACTTAGAGAGACCCTGCCTCAAAAAGTAAAACAAAAACAAAAACAAAAACAAAAAACAAAAAACAGCTGGGGGTGCAGCTCAGTGGTCCAGCACTTGTAGAGCATGCAGGTGGGAGGCCCTGGGTTCAACCCCCAGTACCGCAAAAATAAATAAATAAATAAATAAATAAATAAATATTTTAAAAAAGTAGTTCTAACGACCAAATCACATGTGGGTTTCTCTTCATAACTGAGAAATTGTACAGTGATTGCTTAACCTGAGTTTTCACCTAGGTTGTTGCCTAGAAGGTCAAGTCCTATGGGAAAACTCCACTCCTTAGACCGGGCATTCAGAGCGATGGTCTCCTCCGGTGATGGACACTCTTTAGAGACCCCACAGGAAGGAGGAACCCAGGCCTCCACCTCCTAGGCTATTGCGGAAAAGCCTTCAGATTCCACTCTGTCCTAACCTCTCTTCTGAGGAGGAAAGTGACATTGTCATCTAGCTGGGCCTTCAGATCCCACGCCTTCCGGTTCTAGCTAGCGTGTTAGTGGCTCAGAAGGCAGACTGTGCTACATGACCATTTAATCTGGGGGAGCTTCTTAGCTGCATGACTCTGCTGAGTTACTTAGCTCAGACTCAGTTTCCTCTTGGTTAAAGCTGGAGTATTAACAGTCTCACAGGCTGGCATTTAGCTCAGTTGGTAGAGCACTGCTCTGCAGTCTCTGAGGCCCCGAGTTCGATTCCCAGCACCACAAAATGGGAGAAGGACGTGGCCACCCATTCCCAAGGCAATCCCGAAACAGTCAGCCATTGAAAACCCTATGAGGGTCGCTATGAGTGGGACTCGACTCGAGGGCACCTAACAACAACAACATTAACAGTCTGTGCTCTGCTGGGTTGAAGAGCGGGGAAGCTTAGCTAAGAAGACTCACACGAAGCTTTGTGCCCCCGCCTACTGTTCCCTGCCAGTGTTTGCGGTTTCTCCGGGGAATTCCATGTGCCACGGGATCACTTTCCACTCTGGGCCTTTTAACCTTGCATCTCAGGTCCTCGACAATAAGGAAACACTTCATGTCCGGCCTGGGAAGGAACACCAGGACTGCCAGTTATGACAGGAAATATAACTCAAACAGGCGCGTTTTTCCCAGACGCCAGTCCGCTTGGAGAACTTCAGAGCTGCCTGAGCTGAACCCTGGCCAGCTGCTTCCAGCGTGGTTTCTAAAGCTTGATTTCACACGAGCATCCGACACCGATTAGGACTTGCTTTATAAAAATGCCCCAAGTAGGCCCGGCGTGGTGGCGCACGCCTGTAATCCCAGCGGCTCGGGAAGTGGAGGCGGGAGGATCACAGGTTCGAGACCAGAGGCAGTCTGTGTAATTTAGCGAGACCCTGTCTCAAAAAGTAAAAAAAAAAAAAATGGGCTGAGGTGCAGTTCAGTGGTCCAACACTTGCAGAGCATGCAGGTGTGAGGCCCTGGGTTCAACCCCCAGTACCGGAAAAAAAAAAAAAAAATGCCCCAAGTAGATCCTTAGCTCCCCACCCTCTGTTTCTCTGTCACTTTTCCTCCAGGGAGGAGTTCCTAATGGGGTCCCAGGGAGCGTGTCGGTGCCACAGCCCATCGGTCTCACGCACGGTGTCGGAAATCTTAGGTTGAATGCCATGTGGCTATTTTTCTACTTTCTTCAATTTCAGGAGCTGAAACTGAGACAGGGAGGAGAGGGTGGAGACGCCGTCATTTCCGGGCAGCTTCCCAGGGTTTAAGTGCTGCAGTCTGAAGCTGGAAGGGACAGAGCCTGGTGACTGGGTGTCCTCTCCGAGAGTCAGCTGCTCATGAGAGCTCCTACCTCATACGTTAAGAGTGGCAGAGCCGAGTGCTTACCTAATATGCCCAAGCCATGTGTGTGGCCATGCCTTAGGCAGAGAAAGATGGGCAATCTACTAACTTGGTGCAATTGGAAAAAAATAAAAATAATCCCAAGACTTTGCAAAGTGTCCCCCTGCAGGGGCTGCTTGGGTTTTCCTCGTCCCCTGTGGCTTTTGACCAGCAGGAGGGCAGGGTGAGTGCCATTGTTCAGTTATTATCTGGTTGGTTGTTGGTAGGTGCCGTTGAGTCATGTCCGACTAATAGCAACCCTTATAGGGTTTTCAATGGCTGATTGTTTCGGGATTGCTTCGGGAGTGGGTTGCCACGTCCTTCCCCTGTTTTTTTTTTTTTTTTTTTTTTTAAATAGCCAGCTGTTTAATCGTATCCAAATATTCAAAGAGATTAAGAACATGAAGTGGAAATACACATTTGATTTTGAATAAGAAAATCACCATTGATGGATGGTAACAAAACAACATGACAACAACCGCTACAAAGCTTCACTTTGACTATTGATCAGCACAACAACATTTACCGCCATGGGAAGAAACAAACAATAAAAACAACATGAGCGCAAAAATGTACTCAAATGTATAGCTGTCTCGGGCCACTAATATAGTATTCAAAGAGTACAACTCATTCCAGCAAACCCTGAGGGTAACCCTTCTCCTGTTTTTGTGGTGCTGGGAATTGAACTTGGGATCTCAGAGACTGCAGAGCGGCGCTCTATCAACTGAGCTAAATCCCAGCCCCAGTTATTATCTGGGCATGTTTTTATTCCCATTTTTGCTGTTTGTGGAGCCTGGTGCCCCATCCTCTAAATCCCCATTAGACCCACCACAGTCTGCCTGTGAGGGGCTGAACGGTTCTTTGACCGACTGCAGCACAGCAGTGCAGACCCAGACTAGACCCTGGGCCTCGGGAGTGTGGGACCGGGCAGGGTAAGGCTTCTTGGTGCACAGGTCAGCAAAGCAGCAAGAGAGACCAGGGTGCAGGGCAGACGCCCCAAGATGCATTTGCTTCCCCCCTTATCCATACTGGAAGGAAGCAGGGGTCGCTTCCTACTTCCCCTGGGAGGTAGCCCAGATGAAAGCCCTTGGTACCGCTTCTGCCTCTGAATTAGTTGCTCCGTGTGCATCCGGGGCTCCCTTTACCTGTCCCACAATGACAGTTTCCTCTCCCATCCTTCCTCAGCTACTTTTAATATCATTATCTGTAACAACAATTTTCCTTTTTCCTCCTCCTCCTCCTCCTCCTCCTCCTCCTCCTCCTCCTCCTTCTTCTTCTTCTTCTTCTTCTTCTTCTTCTTCTTCTTTTTGCAGTAGCGGGAGTTGAACCCAGGGCCTCACGCTTGCATGCTCTGCAAGTGCTAGACCACTGAGCTGCACCTTCAGCCATTTTTTTACTTTTTTACGATGGTCTCGCCAAATTACGCAGACTGCCTCTGGTCTCGAACTAGCGATCCTCCCACCTCCAACTCCCAAGCCGCTGGGGTTACAGGCCTGCACCACCACGCCCGGTTAACAACAATTTTTTAAAAACAGTTTCTAAGCTAGGACAAGATTACCAACATTCGGAAAGAAACTAGATGTTTGTCCATAATTTTGTAGGAAAGAATTGTTTTGTGATTTTTGCAAGCTCTTCATAAATGAACGCATGACTCCCAGGGTGACATCAGTACGATGAACAGAAACAGACCTATGTCACATTTTGAGCACTTGCCTCAAATATCCATTCGCTGAGAATTTCTTCCTTAAATAAACTTTTTAAAATTTTGGAATAATTTTAGATTTATGGAAAAGCTGTATGGACCAGACAGCAGAGAGGTTTCCTGAAGCCAATGTTATATTTAACTGTGATACATTTGTTAAAACCCAGAAATTAACATTCCTACTTTACTTTTGCCTGCAGCCACAGCCCTGTGGCATCCGATCCCGTCACATCTCGGATGCTAAGCATGGTCTGGCCTGGTTAGTACCTGGATGGCAGACCGCCTGGGAACACCAGAAACTGTAGGCTTGGGAGAAGGACCTGGCAACCCCCTCCCCAAAATCGATCTGCCATTGAAAACCCTATGAACAGCAGAGAAGCACTGACAATAGAGTTTTCCCTGTTGTACAGAGGGTTGCTATGAGTCGGATACCGACTCGACGGCACCTAACAACAACAACAACTTTACTTTTAACTTATTTTCAGACTTTACTCAGACCTCATCAGGTTTTCAGCTCATGATCTTTTTCTGTTCCAGAATCCAAGATACCATATTGCATTTAGAACAAGTTGGAATTATTTTCCTATGAAACTAAAAGAGCAAAACTTCCTTTTTAAAGAATAACAAGTGAAGGACTCTACAAGGAGTTTGCAGAATTAATCTATAAAGAGTAAGATAACATTTTAGGCTTTGCGGTCCATGTAATCTCTGTTGCCACTATTTAGTTCAGTCACTGTAGTGCAAACAAGGCACTAAATAAATAAATAAATGTTCATGCCCATGTTCTAATAAAACTTTATTTATAAAAGTCATGCTAAAGGCCATATTTGAGTAGTATGTTAGTTTGCCAATTCTAACTTTATTAACTTGTGATTCAATATCAAGCCTAATTTATTAGTCACTAATATTTACCTCCTTATTTTGCTACCAAAGCATTTGAGATCTTTTTTGGTAATAATCTAGACTGGGTGGTTTTTGTGCTGAAAGATCTGAGGCATAGACTGGAGGTAACTGAATTCTCTTGACTAGAGATTTCTCTCTCTCCCTTTATCTATACCTAGGAATCCTCATACAGGATACTTTATAATCATCATAGAAATTTAAGTTGCTCACGATCATTATCATGTGATAAAGGTGTCAGTTAATGACTGCTATAGGAGACACTTTTGAACAAACTGTTAAGTTCAGCTAATTGGCTCCATTTAGCTGAAATTTATTTTGGGAAGGCTCATTCACCTTTTACGTAATTACATTCACACCTTCCTTCCTTGAGAAGTTTGCTGTTCATTCCAAGTTCAGCTTTTTTTTTTTTTTTTTAATATGGACTTTATTTCTTCAGAGCAAGTTTTCTTTTTAGGGTAGGGCTGGGGAATCTAACCCAGAGCCTTGCATACGCCATGGAAGATAGTCAAGCATTCTATCATTGTCTACCATTCAGTCTTTTAGGTTGACAGCAAAGTTGAGGGTAAGATACAGAGAATTCTCATACATTCCCTGTCCCTACACCTGCCCCGCCATGCACAGAGTCCCTCACTGGGATGGTCAATTTTATGTTCCTACTTGCTGAGAGCCTGCAGCCACACCACTATGGCATCCGATCCTGTCTGATCACAGAAGCTAAGCAGGGTTGGGCCGGGGATAGTCCTTGGATGGGTGACCTCCTGGGAACACCAGGTGCTGTAGGCTTGGGATAAGGACCTAAAAACCCACTCCCAAAAATGAATCCTCCATTGAACACCCTGTGAATAGCAAAGAAGCACTGACAATAGCGTTTCACCTTTTGTATGCAGGGTTGTTATGAGTCGGACATCGACTGGACGGCACTTGACAACAACAACGCCACCTTGCTGGCACACAGGATGCCCAGACATTTGGTCCAAACTTATTCTAGGTCTATCTGAGGGTGGTTTGGGATGAGATTAACATTTGAATCAAAAGAGGGAGTGAAGCAGATATATTCCAAAATGTGATTGGCTTGACCTATCCAATCAGCTGAAGGACTGAACGGAATGAACGGGTGACTTCCGCAAGAGGGAACCCTTCCTGTCTGCTGTGAGCCGGGCCCTTAGCTTTCCTCTGCCTTTGCCCCGGACTTAAATGGTTACTCTTTCTGGGTCTTGAGTCTGCTGGCCTTTGGACCTGAACTTTCACTATCCCCTCTCCTGGGTCTCTAGCTTGCTGACTCACCCTTCAGATGGTGACT
Organism: Pedetes capensis; assembly: GCA_007922755.1. Classification (NCBI taxonomy): domain Eukaryota; kingdom Metazoa; phylum Chordata; class Mammalia; order Rodentia; family Pedetidae; genus Pedetes; species Pedetes capensis. The sequence continues at coordinate 30,555 of VMDO01017836.1, forward strand.
GGTCAGTCTCCAAGATCATGTGACCCCATTCCTCATAATAAATCTTTTTACATCTATATCTACCTATATCCCGCTTGCTCTTTTCTCTAGAGAATCCAAATATCCCACCTGCAACATCCTGCCCGAGCATGGTCCGTTTATCACAGTCAATGAGCCTACATGGACACCTCATCACTCCTGAGTCCATAGCTAATGTGGAGCCTCGCTCTTGGGGCTGAACATTCTGTGGGCTTGGACAGATGTGAATTCCATTATAGTCTCATAGTTCTTTCACTGGTCCAAGAATCCTCTGGGCTCCACCTCTTCTTCCTGTCTCACTATGCCAACCCTTGACAACCACTTATCTTTTCATGTCTTCATAGTTTTGTCTTTTCTAGAATGACATAGAGTTGGATTCACACAGAATGTAGCCTTTTCAGACTGGCTTCTGTCACCTGGTAACTTGGATTTAAGTTTCCTCTGTGTCTTTTCATGGCTTGACAGATCATTTCTTTTTAATACAGAGTAATAACATTCCACTATCTGAAAGTTCGGGAGAGTGGCAGGTCAACGCAAAAGAGGAAAACCCTCCACCAGATGGATTGACACAGTGTCTGCAACAATGGGCTTAAACATAAATAAGATCGCATGCCTGGCACAGAATCGGGAGGTGTTTAGATCTGCTGTACATAGGGTCTCTATGAGTCAGACTCGACGGCATCTAACAACAACAACAACATCTGAAAGTACCATAGTTTATCTATTCACCTACTGAACAACATCTTCATTGTTTTCAGGTTTGGATAAGTGCAAATAAAACTGCTATACCATGGTGTGTAGGTTTTTGTGCAGATATAAGTTTCTAACTTACTTGGGTAAATACCAAGGAGTATGACTATTAGATTGTACGATAAAGAGTGTGTCTAGTTTTATAAGGGGCTGGGATTTAGCTCAGTTGGTAGAGTGCTGCACTGCAGTCTCTGAGGTCCCAAGTTCAATTCCCAGCACCACAAAAATGGGAGAAGGACTTGGCAATCCACTCCCAAGGCAATCCCGAAACAGTCAGCCATTGAAAACCCTGTGAGGGTCGCTATGAGTCAGACACCGACTCAACAGCACCTAACAACAACAACAAAGTTTTATAAGAACCCATCAAACTGCTTACAAAGTGGCCGTACCATTTTCATCCTCCTCAGCAGTGAACGAGAGTTCTTTTCGCTCCACATTCTTGCCAGCATTTGAGGGGGTCTGCTTTGGATTTTAGCCACTTTAATAGGTGTGTAGTGTTATCCAATGGTTTTATCTTTAGTTTTCAGTTCCCTCATGACACATGATATTGAACATTTGCATGTGCATGTCATCTGTATTCTTTCTTTGGTGTGGTATCTCTTGAGGCCTTTTAGCCATTAAAAAATTGTTTGTTTGTTCTTGTTGGATTTTAAGAACTCTTTGTATATTTTGCATTACAGTCTTTTATCAGATATGTCCTTTGCAAATATATTCTCCCATCTTGTGACTTACCTTCTCATTCTGTTGACATTGTCTTTCTCTGAGCAGTGGTTTTTAATTTTAATGAAGTTCAGCTTGTCTATTTTTTCTGATGGATTGGGTCCTTGGGATTACAGCTATGGAGTCATCACCAAGCCCAAGGTCATACAGATTTTCTCTTATGTTTCAAACTAGGAGTTTTATGGTTTTACATTTTACACGTGGGCCTACCATTTTTGAGTTAATTCATGAAATCCACGTAGATTTTAGAAAACATGGTATCCAGTTATTCTAGCACCATTTATTGAAAAGACTTTCTTTTCTTCATTGCTTCTTGGTTAGAGATTATATGACTGTGTTTGTGTGGATCTCTTTCTGGGATGTTGTTCTGTGCCATCGATCTATTTCACTATTCTTTTGCCAACTTTATACTGTTTTGAATGTAAGAGCTTTCTAGTAAGCCCTAAGTTTGGGGAGTTTCAATTCTCTAACTTTGTTCCCCTTCCATATTGTGTTGGTTATTCTGTGTTGATCACTTAAATTTTTTTTGCAAGATTTGGAGATATGTTTTTTTTTTTTTAACTTTATCTCTTTTTATGATAAAAGTACATATTACTTTTAATTGGCCTGCAGCTGTAGCCCTGTGGCATCTGATCCTGTCAGATCTCGGAAGCTAAGCAGGGCCGGGCCTGGTTAGTACCTGGATGGGAGACAGCCTGGGAACACTGGAAGCTGTAGGCTTGGGAGAAGGACCTGACAACCCCCTCCCAAAAATCAATCTGCCATTGAAAACCCTATGAACAGCAGAGAAGCACTGACAATAGTGTTTCCCCTGTTGTACAGAGGGTCGCTATGAGTCGGATACCGACTCGACGGCACCTAACAACAACAAACAACAACAATGTGTGTGCCTGATAAGGGTGATACTCCCTAGGAACATTTAGATAAGTTGGTAGAGTGCTGCTCCGCACTTTCTGAGGACCTGGGTTCCATCCCCAGTACGGCAAAAATGGGAGAAGGATGTGGTAGTCTACTCCTGAAACAATCCTGAAAACAATCAGCCATTGAAAACCCTAAGAAAGTTCACTATGAGTCTCAATGGCGCCTAACAAAAATCCAACTGATAAATTGTGTGAAGGATGTGGCAGTCTGTTTGCAAAAACAATCCCCAAATAATCAGCCATGGAAAACACTCCGAGGGTAGCTATGAGTTGGACACGATTCAAAGGCACCTAACAAAGACAACAATAACAAGATATATATGCAAATTCTTTGAAAGCCTTTACTTATCTTATTGGCTTTGATTTTTTTGCTCATTGCTTAATCTCCTTGGCACTCATGTAGCTCTAAATTTTGTGCTATTTTTTGAATTGGGATGACCTTGTGCCCAATGTTGATCTCCCTCTCCTTTCCTTTCCTTTCCTTTTCTTTTCCTTTCTTTTCTTTTCTTTTTTTCTTTTCTTTTCCTTTCCTTTCTTTCTTTTCTGTTCTTCCTTTCCTTTCCTTTTTTCTTTTCCTCCTTTCTTTCTTTCCTTCCTTCCTCTTTCTGTAAGTTTTTAATGCCCCAGCAAGGTCAGGTCTACACTCCAGTTTGAGTTAGAGCCTTCTTTAAATAGCCCAGGAAAATGAATTTCCCAGAATTACAAGGTGTGGTTTTTGGCATGCTCAGTAAAAAAGAAAACAATAGTAAAAAGGAATTTCTAAGAACATTCCCCTACTTATGACTAGTCTCATTTCATTTCCTGCTCAGCCTGTCTAAGAGCAACTGATCCTCCTGGGAAGGGCCAGGTTTCCCTCTGCCCCGAGAGTCACACAGTGGTGGGAAGAGCTGAAGGGAGGAGATGAAAGTGAAGGCAGCTTGGCCCCGCCCTGCCTCACCTTTGAAGGCTCTGAGGCCCAGGGGTGTGATGGGAGATCAAGCAGCGAGCAAACACCATCACCAGAGACTTAACATTTCCTTGCCCAGAGATTTATAGAGCACCTGGTACAATCATTATGAGAAAGAATGTGAAATTGTCCATTCTGAGACTCATGTTTGCTTTTAAACCTTTTTCGGGAAATATCCTTAACCCTTGGAGAATCTCCTGGCAGTTGGGATTAGGTCCCCAGAAAAAAACAGAGGTGCATGAAATGTTGCTCATGACTTTAAAGAAGGCAGGAACTTCTGCTCTCGGAATGAGACTCTGGGCCTTGGAATCTTCCCTTCCTCCCTGTTGAAAGGCATAGGCCAGGCCTGGTGTGACTGCACCTCTCATCCTAGCCTCTCAATCTGGATCCCAGACATGCGCCCTGCAAACCACGCCCTCTGGTTTCAATGCTATGAAACGAGATTCATCAAAACTATGGCCCACGGTCCTAACATGGCCAGTAACCTGTTTGTGCAGATAAGGGTTTTTATTTTTTAATTTATCAAATTTTTTCGTGTATAAACTAATGGTTTTATTAGGACATTTCTATGCTGGCGTGTCATAGCGCATGGCTCGTGTTCAGCCCCACCCCGCCATGACCTGTCATGACCCACCTTCCCAAATAAAGGTTTTGGATCAAGGCTCTACCGTTTGCTTGAACACTGGCTGTAGCTGCTTTCCTGCTATAAAAATGGGTTGAGTAGTTGCCACAGAGTCTGGATGGCCCAAAGACTCCGGCCTTCCGGAGCCCAGGTGCCACTGGTGAATTTAAAGCCCTGCCAGTGGTGGAAGATCTCGCGCGGACAGCAGAAGCAGAGCAGCCTCTCCTGGGTCAGGTGGGTGCAAAGGAGGGAGCTGAGGTCACTCAGCAGGAAGTGAACGGGCAGAGGTGTTTCCAAGGGCCCGGAAGGACCCTGATAACAGTGTACCTGAGGAAGAGGGCAGGGGCAGAGGAGGAGGAAAGGGACTGTCCCCTGAGTGTAGCCTCCGCAGCCCCTCCGAGGGGTCTCCAGAGCCCTCCAGCGCTGCCTGTGCTCAGAGACCTGCACTCACTGTCTCAGTGGGCAGCGCTCTGTCCCTCTGTTCCTTGTTCCTCAGTGGCAGCTGTCTTCTGGCCCAACAGTACTATGTCCTGGGCTAGGTTCATTGTAGGACCTTTGCCTGCTGGTCAGCCCATCCTTTCCTGGACTGAAGTCCGGCCTCAGGCTGGCCCCAAGAACTCCCTGGCAGAATGATGCTGCATCGAAGTGCTGACCTGGAGAGATGCCCCGTTGCGTCCTCCTCCGCCTGCTTATTCAGTAGAGAGCTTCGCTTCAAGGCCCTCTCCTGACCACCTCCTCCCTACAGGGAGAAATTGGGAGGAAATTGGCAAAAACCCCCAAACTGGGAAAATGGCTAAATCTAGGGAAAATGAAAGTAACTTGCTTGGGCGTTTGTGCAAAACCCTTCACAAATCCCCTGAACCTGATTGGATAATTGGACTCAAAGCTGATTGGCTCAGGCCATTCCATGGGCGAGCTATATAAGGAGCTGCACTGTGGCAGCTCTATCCTTTCAGCCCAGATCTCTGACCACCAACAAGGAAAGACCCCATTCTCACCCGGACCACCGATGAGGAAACAGATTTCCTGCTGTCTCACCTGGACCTTCGGTGAGGAAAGAACGCTCTCCCCGCAGGGACCATCAACAAGGAGAGAACCCGCTCTCCGACTGATCACCGATGATGCAAGAACTCTCTCTTCATGACCACCGAGACCACCAACACGGTGTTTGACCCTGGAAGGCAAAAGTGCCTGAGGCTTTTCCTTCCTCCCATCTCTGCCGGCATCCCGAGGGCCGCATAAGTCCATGCCCCTCACCCGATGGTCCCGAGTGAATTCTGTTTAAACTCCGGGAAAAGGAATTCACTGTGTAACACATTGGCAGAATATTTCAACATCAGAGGTGGTGTGAGTTAATATGTACAATGTGCTAGATTTGCAGTGTGAATTTGCAGTTCAGCCGCCGCCCGTCCAAACAACCAGGCCGGACTGGGAGGCTCATGCCCCACACTCCCTGCTGCCCTGAAGACTACAGCTGGGCCAGGCCCACGGGAGTGACCTGTGCTCCTGTGCTCCTGACCCTGGAGCAGAGCCTGGGACACGATTGTGGGGAGATAGCTGCTAGGCACTGAATGGACAAATCCCCCCAAGTTACCATATATTTCCTGCTGAGGGGCAGCACAGGCCTGGCCTGCTCACACTGCTGTGTGGTGACAGAACACACCTGTCCCAGCTGTCACTCCCAGCCAGCGCTCCTTCTTCTGTCTCCAGTGTGGAAGTGGAAATTGTGGGGCCCGAGAGCCCTGGGGCCAACGCAGAGTGGCTCTGAGAGTTTCATTCGCCCCTCTACTTGTCCAGGCAGCATTTAGTGGCCAGCTCCTCCCCACCTCTGGCCTCAATGCTGCCAATAGAGGCCAAGGGAGGGGCGCAGCAGGTCCTAGGCTGGAAGCAGAACCTGGACACATTCCAGGGCTGACCAAGTGAGGGTGGCTTTGTTGCAGTCCGTGAAAGAAGGAGAGCCAAGCCTCTGAGGTGTTGTGCGAAGAAACTTGGTCATCCTCACCAGAACCAAGTCCCACGAGTTTACACAGGTCTGCCACGAAACGTGGTCTGTTGGCGATGAGAGGGTGTGGTGATGGGCCAGCAATGCTGGACTGGGTGCAGGGTTGCCCTGAAGGAGCACAGTGTGGAAGGGATGGGTGGGGAGGGGGCAGAACTGGCTGCCAGGAGAAGGGGGGCAGGTGCCTGCAGGGGAGGGCAGTCCCAGGTGGAGGTGCCGCAGGATGCGCTTTGCCAAGCTCCGTGTGTCTGCGCCCCAGGAGAGCAGCTGGGCGTTTTCTGTCCTGACCCCGGCAGAGCCCAGCGGCGCGGAGCACAAGCCCAGGTGGCGCGTTCGGTCCCCCTCCCTGAGGATGAGCTGCAGGAACCATGACCAGGACATCGGAGACAGACGGGTTTGGATTAATGGCCAAGGGTGGTGCCCATACCTGTTACTGGACATATGCTTATCACTGCAGCCATCTGCCAGCCTGGCACGCAGCCCACACAACAGAGCGGTGGCACCACGGACAGAGGCGCTGGCGTATTGGTCCAGGAAAACACCTGGTTCTGGCCAGGCTGACTTTTTTTTTTTTTTTTTTTTGCAGTACCGGGGGTTGAACCCAGGGCCTCGCGCCTGCATGCTCTGCAAGTGCTGGACCACTGAGCTGCGTCCCCAGCCCTTTTTTTTTTTTTTTTTTTTTTTTTTACTTTTCCAACACAGTCTCGCTAAGTTACGCAGACTGCCTCTGGTCTCGAACTTCTGATCTTCCTGCCTCCACCTCCTGAGCCACTGGGATTACAGGCGTGCACCACCACACCCAGCTACTAGGCTGACTTCTTTGTGGGAACAGCCCAGGTGGGGCATGAGGCCTGCTGCCTTCTGCCAATGGCCGGGCCGTCTCCATGTTAACGGCCTTCGCACTGCAAATCCAGCACATTGTACGGATTAACTCACACCACCTCTGATGTTGAAATATTCCCTCAATGCATTACACAGTGAATTCCCTCTCCCAGAGTTTGATGTAAGTGCCTAAGACAGTACCTGCCCTTGGTTCCCGCTCGGCGGTGCATTTACCTCTTCCTCTCCTTTTCGTCATCCTTGTTCCATCCACAGCAAAGTCAAAACAGAAGCTATGGCAGCCAGTGCCCCTTTCAAAATCCTTAATCCTCCAGGGAAGCAAGAAGTTGCTGTTTCTGTGTTGGAGAGCACCCAGGAATCTCACCCAGCTTCAACTGGGAAGATCAGCTATTAAGACTGCCCTGCTTGCCTGAGAAAGGAAATCCAGCCTGGAGAAGTTGTTGTTGTTGTTGTTAGGTGCCGTCGAGTCCAACTCATAGCGACCCTATGTACAGCAGATCGAAACACTTGTCGATTCTGCGCCAGGCAAACCATCTTATTTATGTTTAAGCCCATTGTTGCAGACACTGTGTCAATCCATCTGGTGGAGGGTTTTCCTCTTTTGCGTTGACCTGCCACTCTTCCAAACATGATGTCCTTCTCCAGGGATTGA
>VMDO01017837.1:0-13220 GCA_007922755.1 Pedetes capensis
TGTTTGTTGAAACATCTCTATTGGTATCCCATCAATTCCTGGAGCTTTGTGTTTTGCCAGTTCTTTCAAGGCAGCTTCCACTTCGTCCTTCAACACCATTGGTTCCTCTTCATATGCAACCTCTTGGAATGGTTGGTCATCTACCAATTCTTTCTTGTATAATGACTCTGTGTATTCTTCCCATCTTCTTTTGATGTTTTCTGCATCATTTAATATTTTCCCTGTAGAATCTTCCGCCCCTCCCATACTTCATAGGTGTGGTAAATTCACTTTTGACTTATGATATTTTCAATTTGCCATTGATTATTGGGGCACAATCTAATCATAAGTGATTGAACATCTTATTTTATATCATTATTAGCATATATGAATTGTACAGAATTACAAATTTCATTATGACATTTTCATACATGTATATAATGTACTCTGCTTATATTCATCCTCTCTCATCCCTCCTCCCCACTCCTGCTTTTCCTTTTCCACATCCCTAATAGTCTGCGTTTTACTTCCATGCACTTTTAATTTTTCTAAATTCCATGTATCAAAGAAAATATGTGGTAATTGTCTTTGTAAGCGCAGGTTGTTTCACTTAATACAATGATCTCCAGTTCTATTTGCCTTCCAAACTCATAATTTCACTCTTCTTTATGGTTGAGTAAATCTCCATGGGGTATACATAACACATTTTCTTTATCCATTCATCTGTTGATGGACACCTAGGTTAATTTCATAACTTGGCTATTGCTAACAGTTGTGTGATAAATGTGGGTATGCAGGTATTGCTATTATATGCTGAGTTTGACTTTTGGCATATATTCCCAGATGTAGTGTAGCTGGATCACATCTTTTAATTTTTTGAGGAATCTCCACCCTGATTTCCATAGTGGCTAGACTAATTTACATCCCCATAGACAGTGTATAAAGTTTCCTTCCCCAGATTCTTGCCAACATTTGCTGATTTTTGTTTTCTTAATGATAATCATTGTGACACGGGAGAGATGGAATTTCAATGTAAGGCTTTTGTCACTTTTTTATTAACATATAATAATTGTATGAAACAATGGGTTTCTATATGGCATTTGCATGCATGTATGCAATGTACTTTGATCATATTCACTCCACTGTTATCCTTTCTTGTCCCCTCTGCTTCCCCCTACTGGCCCCCTTCCACTTTCCAAATAGTTCCACTTCTACTTTCATGTTCTTTTTTAAAATCTACAGTTCACAGATGAGAGAAAACATGCAATACTTGTCTTTTTTGAGTCAGGCTTACTTCAAATAACATAGTAATTTTAAGTTGCATCCATTTTCTTGCAAATGACATGAGTTGATAATGCTTAATTCTTTCCTAATTCTCATTTGTTTATCTATTCTTCTCTTGAGATTTATTCTTCCTGAATTCTTGTGATTGTGAATGTCTTTCTTACTCATCTCTGTGTAATATTGTTTTAAGTATCTTTTGTAATGTTGCCTTAGTGATCATGAATTACTTTAGTTTGTACTTATTGTGGAAAGACTTTATTTTTCCTTTGATTTTATTAAAGCATAACTTTGCTGGATATACTAATCTTGGTTGGCACTTTTTTACTCTCAGGTTTGAAATATATCATTCCATGATCCCCTGGCTTTTAAAGTTTCTGATGAAATATCTGATGTAATTCTGAAGAGTTTGCTTTTGTAAGTAACTTGGTGCTTCTCACAGCTTTCAATATTCCTTCTGTGTTCTGTACTCTTGGAATTTTAACTATCATGTGATGTGGTTGTTGGTGGTAGTGGTGTCAAGTTGAGGCTGACTCATAGCGACCCTCATAGAGGTTTCAATGTCTGTTGTTTTGGGATTGCTTCAGGAGTGGGTTGCCACATCCTTCTCCCATTTTGCGGTGCTGGGGATCAAACCCTATTCCTCAGAGAGTGCAGCGCAGCACTCTACCAACCGAGCTAAATCCTAGTCCAATGTGTGATGTAGAGGTTCTTTTATGGTCATGTCTGTTTGGGGTTCTAAATGCCTGCTGTAATTGTATGTTCATTTCTTTCCCCAGATTTCAATAAATTTCTGCTACAATTTCATTAATAGATTTTCTTTGACTTTAGTCCATACCTCAGCTCCTGCATCTATGCCAAATATTCTTAGGTTTCATCTCTTAATTGTCTCAGAGTGCTTGAAAGTCGTGATTATGGTTACTTCTTTTTTCTTTATTGCTGTTTGAATGTCATAATTCTTCAGTCTTGTCTTGAATCCTTAATATTTTTTCTTCTCCTTAATCTAGCCTATAGGTGACACTTTCCACTGAGTTTTTTCTTACTCAGCCTTTTTTTTTTTTTTACAGTATTGGAGGTTGAACCCAGGCCCTTGCACTTACATGGTTTGCAAGTTCTGTACCACTGAGCTGAACCCTCAGCCCATTTTTTTAACTTTTTTTTTTTTGAGACAGGGTCTTGCTAAATTATACAGACTACCTCTGCTCTCAAACATGCAATCCTCCTGCTCCACCTCCGGAGTTGCTGGGATTACAGGTGCGCACCACTGTGTCCAGTGATTTATTAAGCTTTTACCTCTAAGATTCCTATTTGTTTTTTTCCCCAAATCTCCATCTCTTTGGTGAATTTCTCATCCACATCTTGAACAGATTTATTTCACTCATCTGTTTAGTTGTCTCTACTTTCAGCTCATCAATCATTTTTAAAATAGACTTTTGAATTCTTTGCCTGGCATTTCAACTATTTCATTATCTTTTGAGTTGCTTATTGAAGGATTATGAGTTTTCAAGAGTCATATTGCCTCGATTTTTTCCTATTTCTTGTGTTTTTTGTGTTACATTGTGATTTGTGCATCTGTTGGGATGGATATCTCTTTGAATTAATATGGGAGTCCTCTCAGGGAGAAGCCTTCTCTTGAGGTCTCAATCTCCACTACCACTCTGAGGAGAGAAAGCAGACCACAGTAACAACAACAAATAGCTCATGAACAATCCAGATGTTTTTGTGCTACTTGGGAGTTGAACCCAGGGCCTCCCACATACTTTGAAAGTGCTCTACCACTGAGCTGCACCCCCAGCCCATTTTAAATTTTTTTTTTGTTTTGAGACAGGGTCTTGCTAAGTTATATAAGCTTCGAACCTGTGATCCTCATGCCTCTACCTACTGAGTTGGTGGGTTTACAGGCATGTCCCATTGCACCTAGCTTGGGCATCGATATATAGTCAAAAGGATTGGAAATAACACCACCAGTAAGGATAGAAAAGGGCTAAGATACTGATAGGGTAAACTAGAAATTTAAAAACTAGTAAAAGTGAAAGTGTTAATAATTAAGTAATAAAAATATGTGCAAGGGGAATAGAAAAAAGAGAGAAGAAGCAAAATAGGAGAGAGAGAGAAAAAGTATATGGGATGAAGATATCAGAAATGTTGTTGTTGTTAGGTGACATCAAGCTGGTGTCCGACTCATAGTGACCCTGCGTACAAGAGGCGAAACAGTATTGTCAGTGCTTCATAGGGTTTTCAATGGCAGATTTATTTTTGGAAGTGGGTTGCCGGGTCCTCACAAGCCTACAGCACCTGGTGTTCCAAGGCAGTCTCCCATTCAAGGACTAACCAGGCCCAACCCTGCTTAGCTTCTGAGATCTGACAGGATTAGATGCCACAGTGCTACAGCTACAGAAATAGTAGTGAGGAAAAAGAAAATAAAACAAATGTAGAACAACAACAACAACAACAACAACAACAACAACAACAAGACCAGTTGATATTTCCTCTTTACTGAGGAGATGGAGGATATAGATGCTTCACTTTTTTCACTAGGTTTGTCATTTTGCAGTTTACTTGGTATTTATATGTGTGTGTGTGTGTGTGTTGGAGGGGCATGAGTCATTTTCTCTCTGAGGTCCCAAGAGGTCAGACCACAAAGGACTGTTTGCAGGTTGAGCCCAACCCAGCCTTTCCTACTGGGGTACGTGATGTTACGACTGGGGCTGGGCTGAATTCCTGAAGGCCTGGCAATGTGGCAAAAATAGTTAGGAGCCAGACTTAAGTTGCTCCTGCCAACTAAGCCCATGGACCACCTGGTCGGATGGTGCCTCACACCAGAGACACTCTACAAGAGCACACACAGCTGGGGGAATTGCACAAGCAGCTTTGTGTTTTCCTCCAATGTCTTCAAGGCTACGGAAGTATGGAAAACAGCCAAACAAAAGCTATTTGTGCTGGGGAGATGTGAGGTGTGGGGACTGTGGGATCTTCTGTACCAAGGCCATGTCCATCTCTGTGTTGGCCTTATCTCTTATTCACATATGGGTGACGTCTCTCCTCTCCCCAGTGGTTAGGGCCCTGCTTCCACTTCCCTCTGCAGTAGAGCCCACACTTCCCACCAAGTAGTCCTGTGTTTCTAGGTAAGTTTCCTGGGGCACACTGACCCTCGGGCTAGTCACTTAGCCAGTCAAGAGAGGAGGCCGTTGGGGCTTGGAGATATAAAAATTCAGGGGCTTCTGCTCTCCCTGTTCACCAGGTTTGCCTCTAAGACTTCTCTTCACGTGGTTCCCCACCAAGGTGCCAGTGAGCAAGCTAGGAAGTATAGGGGGCCTCTTCTCCAGTGTCTGCTTGCTGTGAGGATGGCGGCTCTCCCATTTTAATCTTGTTGAATGCCAGATTTTGTGCCTGTGGAGCTCACCAAAGCTCTTTCCTTTTCCCTTTTGCTTAAAGCTCCACGGAGACATATTCTTCCCCTGCCTACGCTGTTGCCTAGTGCCTGATGTTAGCATCCTGTTTCTTTCAGAAATCCAAAGTTTAGTACTTCTGGATTTCGCCTGGTCTCTAACCATCTACTCTGAAGCCTTTCCATACCACTTTCTTCTCTCTGCTTCTATGCACCTGATATTTTGTTTCATTCTTGAGGAGAGACAGGAAAGTGCTAGGTAGCTCTCATTGCCACCTTCTCTCTCTGTTTTTTATAATCTTTAAGGATATGATAGAATATACAATTAGGTTGGAAGAGTGGAGGGCCCCAGAGTCCATAACTCAATTAATGTTGGATGAGGGAGAGAGAAAACCAACTTCTAGGTGTCTCTTGAGTGGAAGCAAGATTACTTTTGTGTTTGTTAGCTTTATTTTTATTTTTACTGTGGCAAAATATCTGAGAAAACAAGTTAAGGGGAGAAAGATTTATTATTTAGTTTGGTTTACAGTTTCAAAGGCTTCTATCTATGCTCAGCTGGATCTATCACCTTGGGCATGAAGCAAGGGAGAACATCATGGGTGTGGAATGTGTGGAGGAGGGGGCTGCTCACCTCATGATGGACAGGGAGCACAGAGACAGGAAATTGCCCATGCACAAGATATCTCCTTCAAAATCACACCCTCAGTGACCTATTTCCTCCAACCTGGCTACACCTCCTAGTTTCTATCGCCTCCCAATAATGAATCAGGGCCCTCTGTATCCAATCACTTTCCCAAAAATCTACCAGCTGGCAACAAACTCTTTAACACATGAGCCTTCAGGGGAAATTTCAGATTCAAACCATAACATCTTTGGAAATGAGATCAGTGGTCCCATATCTTATTAATAACCAAACATGATCCATTGCTTAGACTTCTGAAAAATCTAAAGTTCACGCCACAACATTGATCTCACTATAAGAAATGAGTCACAGGATTTGACTATATGTGCTTCACAATAAAAGCATGCTTAAGAAAATTCCATTGTCTGAGAATTCTGACCTCTTAAACTTCTAAAATGTGTGTTCATTTATATTCCTTGAAGTCATAAGCATCCAAAAATAGGGAGCTTAGAATAAAAGTGATTCCTCGTCTCTAACTTTAGTACTGTTAGAATATCAGAAAGCTGTTTCTAACTCTGGCATCCCCTGTTTTTCTCTCAGTAGTTACCCTACAGGCAGAGGAATGAATGACAAATTTGTAACCAAATCCCTTCAAAAGACTGAGCCATGATCATGGAAAATAACAAAATATCTTAACCATTCCCTAGTGTGTGGGAGAGAGGAGACCAACTTTTCCCTAGAAGACACAAGATTTTCAAGATTGGAGTATTAAAGGACTCACTGAGAACGTATTTCATAAATGTGAAAATAGAAAAAGTCATAGGTACTCAGGGAAACAGGGTATAGCCCAGGCCAGATTTAGGGACACTCAGGCTCAGAGGTACCTGATATATTAGAGCTGCAGTGAACTGCAAGAGGCAGCAAGTCTAACTTCTCTTCAGCATCATGGAAGGGGAAGAGGGCTCCAGAGAGGGGAAACTTCCTATTTTCTTTTCTTAGTACTTTGGGATAGAACCAAGGGCCTTGTACATGCTTTGAAAATGCTCTATCACTGGTCTACACCTAGCCCATTTTAAAATTTGTTACAACTTATTGATCCAGCTCTTGCAGCTACCCAGATCTTCTACTCTCATCTCAATGCCTTTGCTTTTCTGGAGGTTAAGATTTCCACAAAAAGCCATGGATATTGTTATTCTGAATGTTAGAGCTTAAAATATTGTTAGAATCTGGAGAATTAGTAAAATGTGCTTTTTATACTGGTGAGAGATCCAGAGAAATGACTGGTAGAACTCATGTCCACAGGGCTGGCAGTGGAGAATGTTGAGTTAGCAGGTAAGTGATAATGTGTGTGAGCTCCCTTTGGCCTTCCAAATCTTTCAAAGGAATCTCTCTTGTGGCCTACACTAACACACAGGAAAGGCAGTTTGGGGAAACGTTGTTTAACCAAGCTGACAAAGTACAAAGTCAAGTGATGTGTGGAGACATGGGTGGAGAATACTGTCTGGAAGTAGGGGAATATGAGGGAGAGAGATGATGTAGTTTGAGCAAGGGCATGGAATTGATGTGTGAAATGTGCTTGGGAATCAGCAAATAGCCTAGTTTGTCAGATGCATGGGTTTATGTAGGACATATGCAGATACTAACATGAAAAGGAAGGTTTGGGAAATATTAAGTGACTCAAATGCCAGGGTGATAAAACTAGTACCATAAGGAATGAAGAATAATGAAAGGTTGCTGAACAGGCAAATTGCATTTTTGGAAACGTAATTTGTCAGCACAACCAGGATGGACCAGATGAAGAAGAGACAGGCAAGAAAGAAGCTTGGTGCTAAACACACAGGACTTGGGCTCATTAATGCTCTTTTTCACCCTTCAAGCATTGGAAAAGCATGAGAAAGAAGAGGAACCACTCATCTGCTTCATAGTACTCAATTTCCAGCTCTTCTTTTCTGATACTGCAGCTCCTCTGGCCTTTGAAACCAATTGCTCCCATTTATCAAATATCCCTTTCCCTGTCAAAGAGGTCTCTTGCAAGCATTGGTGGTTCTGAAATTAGAGAGGCAAGATTTTCCTGAAAATGGGTGCCAGGGATATCTCAGGGGGTTGTTAGAAGCTGTCTGCCCACCCAGGCTAATTAAGCTTGCTCTGGGAGGCACAAATGTACATCTTTGCACATTAGGGGGAAAGAAAATGAAAGAAGAGGCATCCTGCTGGCTCGAGACTTTGTAATAGCTCTTCAGCTCTGCCCTCAGTAGGTGGTGGAGAGCAAGTGCCCTGCCTGCCTGCAGGTCCACCACACTTAATATATGATAGACAAGCCCAAGCAGATAAGCAGCCCAGCCCCAGCCCTGGAACTCTGATTCAGGGCCCCAGGTATACAGCTTGCACCTAATCTTGTTTTACAGATTCCAGCTCTCCGAGCCTCAATGTCTTCACGTGTGGAGTTGAAATCATGACCATGCTTATACTGCCTACCTCTCACAGAGCTGCAGTAAGGGGCCCATGAGATGGTAGCTGTGAAGGCACTTGGTAAATTGGAAAGAGCTGTGCTCCAGGGCTAAGTCATCACTGTGATTATTATACAAAAGGCTCTTTATGGGGCCAAGCAATTCTGTGACCCCAGTAGTGCTTAATAAAACATCTCTGGTAGTGCTGTTGCAACTGAGGATTTGACCTATGGGACAAAATTACAATAAGGAAAGAAACTGGGTTCGTCAATAAGGGACATGGCAGGAGAGGCCATGCCTACTGACTATCACCCCCTCCAAGTCACCTGCCCATTCCCTCTTCTGGCCAGTTCTCTGCTCAGCCTTTGCTCCTCTTCCTTTTCCCATCCTCTGAACCTTTTCTCCATTTCGTCTTTCCCTTAAATTTGTTTCAATTCTCCCTTACCTCTTTCTTGTTCACTAAACTCTCTCCTTTTCTCATCTTTGTCTCCCTCTACATTTCACTCTTTCTCTCCATCCTTCTTTCTGTTTCCCCCTCCCTTCCCTCGCTTCCTCTTGCTCATCCTCTTCTTTTCTCTCTGTCTGTCCCTCTCTGCCTCTTTCTTGTTCACACACACACACTCACACACTTTAAACCAGTTCTCTCTGCTGCTCTGCTGAGAGGCTCAGCCAGTGTTGCTAGGCAACCCCACATCACGTGGCCAGCCCCACATTTTATGCCTGCTTCTCCTTCAGAGCTCTGCTACTCAGACTCCCATACAATAGCTCAGATTGAACAGACCTGAGTAAAGAATGGGCCCAGTTGGATCACTCATATTTGGGCAAAGGTGTCAGTTTTGCTCTGGGGTATCTAAGTTACTGGAAATATAGTAAGAAAGAAAGCTAAGGGAATAAGAACTATAACAAGATGACATGCATGCTTACAAACAGCTCACCAGAGCTAGGGTTTCTTAATTTTGTATCCTTGGAACTCCCAGGCATACTATAAAGAGGCCACAAGAGTTGCAAAATCCCTTGAAATATCATACAAAATCAAATATTTATACTTGTGCTTTTTTGTTATAAGGGTTTATAGGCTTTTTTAAAAAATAAAATTCCCAAGGGGAGCAAGGCTTTCCAGGAAGTTCTTGTATGTGTTTGCAACTCTTATCAAGTTGTTTGTGCTGAATGTTTTCCCTATTGCTCCCCCCACACCCAAGCCTCGCACCCTTCTCTGACCACAAAAGTTGCTTCAATGGGTCCTCTTGCCCTCTGGCTTCCAGTTGGATTCAGCCAAAGGAGGTTCTGAATAGCAGATGAAAGGGAATGTTTAGAGGGGAGTGAGGACAGAATATTTATTGCCCTGGCTTGCTCCCTGCTAGCTTGCCAAAGATATGCTGCACCCTACTGAAAAGCATAGATCCTGTCTGGCAGTGCTCTCCATATAGCTACTACCTCCTTCCCTTGACATAAACATAGTGGCTCCAGCTGTTACTGTTCCATAGGAACCTTCCTGGGAAAATTTTGCAGTACTGTGGGGTTTAACCCAGGACCTTGCACATGATAGGCAAGTGATCTACTGCTGAGCTGCATTCTCACCCACTTTTTAATTTTTAATTTTATTTTGAGACAGGGTTTCACTAAGGCCTCTGATCTTGGACTCCCAAGCCTCCTTCTGCAGCCTCCCAAATTGCTAGGATTACAGGTGAGTGCCACAGCTCCCAGCTTACCTTGTTGGTTTTCTTAAAACCTGATTACACTTCAATAAACCCTCCTCAAATTGTTGTTGTTGTTGTTGGGTGCCATCGAATCGGTATCTGACTCATAGTGACCCTATGTACAACAGGCGAAACACTTTATCAGGGCTTCTCTGCTATTCATAGTGTTTTCAATGGAGGATTGATTTTTGGGAGTGGGCTGCCAGGTCCTTCTCCCAAGCCTACAGCACCTGGTGTTCCTAGGTGGTCTCCCATCCAAGTACTAACAAGTCCC
Source organism: Pedetes capensis (assembly GCA_007922755.1). NCBI lineage: Eukaryota > Metazoa > Chordata > Mammalia > Rodentia > Pedetidae > Pedetes > Pedetes capensis. Next base: position 9,689 of record VMDO01017837.1, read on the forward strand.
GACCCTGCTTAGCTTCCGATGGGATCAGATGCCACAGGGCTATGGCTGTAGGCCTCCTCAAGTTGAGTCCTCCTAAAAGTGTTCTGTTGATGAGAGTTACATGTTTTATGCTGGGACTCTGACTAATCAAAGGGACCATAACAAATTACAAAGTGGTGGCAAGAGACAGGGACTTGGAAGTTACACGTAAATGGCAAGTATTTGAGTAGATGCAGCCATGTTCAAAATCAAGTTTTAATGGCCAGGGCCTTCTGTCTCAGATGGCTTCATGTTGCAACACCAGAATTCATTGCTAGAGAAGGCAAAAACATGAGTATTTGATGGTTCCTAACTCTGACATAGCAATTGCAATAGATGATTAACTGGTGGTATTTACTACCACAATAATGCTTGCTTGAGATTAAAAGCAAACTTGGTAGCAATAGGTATTTCACTGGTTTGGATTCCATAGGTGTTCTCCAGGCAGTTCTTTCTCATTTTGCCTTTCCCAGGTGTCCAGTTTAAGAAGAGCCTAGGCTGGGTGAATGATTGAGGGTAGATACTGCTTCTGCTGCATACTTGGGCTTCTTGGGCTTCTTGGCACCTGACTCTCTGATGCCAGCCAGGGATGGTATTTTCTCCAGTGAAGCTTGATATTCCCTCCTTTCTGAATCCATTCCTTTCTTTGCAGTCTCTCTCCTTTTTCCTCCCCAGTTGGTGGAATCTGGGGCAGGAGAAGAAAACTAGGTTATAAATTTCTCCAAATCCTCTCTGTCTTACACCTGAACCCCTGGCTTCTTAAAAAACTCAAAAGCCAAGATTTTGCCACCTTTATTCTCTGGTTATATTCTGACAACTTCCCCTAAAGCCATGGATGACTCATGTCTAGCATCTTGGATGGGGGGAGGGTCTCAGGTAAAATTCAGTGAAGCACAGAAGAGTAATATGCCCAGGTTACTGCCCTAATACCTTATCTTGTCATTGCCATTTTATACCGGCTCCAGATGACTTGAGTATCCAGTGTCATTTAGACTTAGAAGCTCCCTCTTTTTCGGAACTGGGAGCTTTTTTGAATAAGACTGCAAGTGACAAACAGAGAGGACAGAGAATTTTTTGACTATTCATATGTGTGGGAGCATTTCATTTGTGATTAAGGGTATTATTTTGGAAGTCCTTCACAATCTATCAAACAAGATAATTAAGACCTAGAGATCCAACTTTTCTGGGTTAATTGCACATTGTCACACTTTTATTTTTGTTTTCATACCTAATTGGTTATTATAGAGATACTTTAGTAGAGCTTGCAACTACTAGTCATGGTCACCTTGACTAAGATATTGTCCTAACACACAATGATGAGCTAAATCCTGAAATGCCTTGGGATTTTGCTGTAAAAGGCTGGGAATTACATAGGAAAAGCAGCATGGTGTTGTACTCAGAGTCCATGTCTCAGCTAGAATGTTGTTTTCCATTTATTGCCTTGATGCACCCAGTCTCAATTTTAGGCTCCCTGGAGGTTTCACTTTGCGAACCATCTGGTCTATTAAAAACGTCTGAATAATACTGGGATGAGAAGAAGTACTTAACCATTTTTACCATAAATTGGCTGAGTATGAAAAGTTATTTTTGAAAATTTTCATTATTTTTCTTTATATAAACACCATGGCGGGTGACATATGTGTTTTTTTAGGCAAGTAGGTGGAGATAGGGGCAGGTAGAATGATCACATCAGTTCCCTGTCAAATTGCTTACATCACAAATACATGATTAAGTCATTTGGGCTCTCCAGGAATCAGATAATGGATTTAGAGAGATGTAGGAGTACAAGAAATTTAGGGGGATCATTTGCCAAAAATAAAAGGGAGATGAAGCAGAACTCCGACAAAGTCTTAGCCAATCTAAAAGAGAGCTCTAGAGTAATGATTTCCCATTAGAGAAATTCTATGCTGCGCAGAAATGGCCAGTCCTTTGCTAGTCATAGGCTCTGGCCTGCCTGGGAAGTGAGGTCTTATTTAAAAAAAAACTGAGATGGATTCTGAATGTAATAATAGTCAGAGGCCATCAATTCACTGCATTCTTTTCAGCTGAGCTGAAAGTTCTTGCTTAAAGAGAGATCCTAAAGGTACACCTACATGGCTGACATGATGATCTACTGGGGTTGGTGGTAGAAATGTTTCTGGTTCTTTTATTCTGTCCTTGATCTTATTTTACAAATATTTGATCTTGTGGCCATTTAGTGGCATGAATACCATACACAAGAGCCTGAGCCTTTTAAAAAAAATAGCAGGCATGATATACAGTTTTTGGTATGAAGATAAGTTATTTAGAATGCACACATGTAATGCACACAGAATGGGGTTCTGCTCTAAGGAGTGACAATTTCTAAGGATCTTGAGAATCATGTGAAATGTAGGATTTAAAACATATTTGGAAAGCCAGGAGTGGTGGCGCAGGCCTGTAATCCCAGTGACTCAGGAGGTAGAGGCAAGAGGATGGTCAGTTTGAGGCCACAGGTAGTCTGCGTAATTTAGCAATACTCTCTCTCAAAAAGTAAAAAAAAAGGGGGCTGGGGGTGCAGCTCAGTGGTACAGTACTTGCAGAGCATGCAAACACGAGGCCCTGAGTTCAACCCCCAGTACAGAAAAAAAAAAAATCCCCCAAAACCATGTTTGGAAAGAGCACTCCAAATCTTGGGAGTGTGTCAGGTACAAAGCCCTAGGCAATCTCTGCCATACCCTTATAAAAGCACTTTGATCACAGAATGTGATCTATATACCTGCCATTGGCAGAACGGGCTAAGGGTCACTCATTCTTCCAAGTATTCAATTCCACAGTGAATATAAGTGTTTCCATGGAGGCTTTCATCATAATCATCTATCCATGTTGTACTAAGACCTTGGATCTTTAGGACTGCTCAGAGAAAAATGTTTATAATAATATATAATATTAATGTTAATAATATATAATATAATATTCCTTATAAGGTCATAGCTCAGCCTTTGAGAGACTTTTCTTCTGCTTATTTAGTTCCAGAGTTACATGCCTATGTGGTACATAGAGCAACGCCCTACCAGGGCAACTCTCCTGTAGTCCTACCTCCCACTCACAATCTAACTAGTGTTAATTGAGGTTCTCTACTTCTAGGGTATGGTAATTTGTGTAGGCTCATTGGATAATTTCTCATAGCCTAATTTCTCTTAGCTTGTTCTCATTAGGTGCTGTAGAGTCAGGTCAGACTCATAGCATCCCTATGCACAACAGAAGGAAACACTCACCGATTCTGTACCAGGCATATGGTCTTATTTATGTTTAAGCACATTGCTGCAGCCACTGTGACAATCCATCTAGTTTTTTTTTTGTTGTTGTTGACCTGCCACTCTCCCAAACATGACATCCTTCTCCAGGGATTATTCCCTCCTGATTACATGCCTAAAATACATAAGATGCCGTCCAGCCATCCTTGCTTCCAAGGAGCACTCTAGTTGCACTTCTTCTAGGATGGATCTGTTGGTTCTTTTGGCAGTCCATGGTATATTCAATATTCATCTCCAGC
>VMDO01017837.1:13320-43921 GCA_007922755.1 Pedetes capensis
TTGACCCATTTTTAAGTATTTTTGTTTTGTTGATGTTGAGCTGCAATCCATACTGAAGGCTATGTTCTTTGATGTTCATCAGTAAATGTTTCAAGTCTTCTTCACTTTCAGCAAGTAGAGTTTTGTCATTTGCATAACACAGGTTGTTAATGAGTCTTCCTCCAATCCTGATGCCATGTGCTTCTTCAAAAAGTCCAGCATCTTGGATTATTTGCTCAGCATAGAAATTGAAGAATGGTGAAAGGATAAGTCCCTGACACACACCTTTCTCTACTTTAAACCAAGCAGTGTTTCTTTGTTCTGTTTGAATGACTGCCTCTTCTTCCATGTACAGATTCCTCATAAGTACATTTAGGTGCTCTGGTCTTCCCATTTTTTGAAGTGTTATCCATAATTTGTTATGGTCCACACAGTCAAATGCCTTTGCATAGTCAATAAAACATAGATAGACATGTTTCTGTTATTCTCTGGTTTTGGCCAATATCCATCTGACATCAGCAATGATGTCCCTGGTTCCCCACCCTCTCCTGAATCTGGCTTGATATTCTGGCCGTTCCCTGTCTATATGCTGCTGAGGTTGCTTTTGAATGATCTTTACCAACATTTTGCTTGGATATGATATGTATGTTTTCATTTAATAGTTTCTACATTCAGTTGGATTCCCTTTATTGGGGCTAGGCACAAATATGGATCTCTTCCAGTCAGTTGGCCAAGTAGTTGTTTTTCAAATCTATTGGCATAAACATGTGAGCACCTCCAGTGCTGCATTTGTGTGCTGAAACATCTGTTGGTATTCCATCAATTCCTGGAGCCTTGTGTTTTGTCAATTCCTTCAAGGCAGCGTCTACTTCATCCTTCAATACATTGGTTCCTCATCATATGGAACCTCTTGAAATGTTTGGTCATCTACCAATTCTTTTTTGTATAATGACTGTGTATAGTCTTTCCATCTTCTTTTGATGTTTCCTGCATCATTTAATATTTTACCTATAGAACCTTTCACTATTGCCACTTGAGGCTTGAATTTTTTCTTCAATTCCTTAAGCTTGAGAAAAACAGAGTGTGTTCTTTCCTTTTGTTTTCTGTCTCCAATACTTTACACATGTCATTTAAATATTTGATTTTGTCTTCTTGAGCTGCCTTTTGAAATCTCTTTAGTTCCTTAACTTCTTCATGTCTTCCTTTTACTTTAGCTGCTCAATGGTCAAGGCCTAGTTTCAGAGTCTCTTTTGACATGTTATTTGGTCTTTTCTTTCTTTTCCTGTCTTTTGCTTCCCCCATGAATGATATCTTTGATGTTGTGCCACAATTTGTCTGATGTTATCATGCATGTCTAATGCATTAAACCTGTTCTCGAGGTGGTCTCTGAACTCAGATGGGATATACTCAGGGCCATACCTTGGCTCTTGTACACTTGTTCTAATTTTCTTCAGTTTCAGTTTTAATTTGCATATGAGCAGTTGATAGTCCTATCTACAATCAGCATCTGGTCTTATTCTGACATTTGATATTGAGCTTTTCCATTGTCTCTTTCCACAAATGTAGTCAATTTGATTACTAATCTTGGAATAGAATAATTTGGTCAACTCATTCCATTTGGTGTATCAAAATGGGAGTATACTCTTGGATAATATTATTGATAATACCTAATAATTATTGAACACATATTATTTGCTAGGTACTGTGCTTGTGGTTGGTAGGTGCTGTTGAGGTGGTATCTGACTCATAGTGACCCTATATACAACTGGCGAAACACTATTGTTAGTGCTTCTCTGCTATTCATAGTGTTTTCAATGGCTGATTGTTTTTGGGAGTGGGTTTCCAGGTTCTTCTCCCAAGCCTAAAGCACCTGCTGTTCTCAGGTTGTCTCCCATCCAAGTACTAACCAGGCCTGACTCTACTTAACTTCTGAGATCCTACAGGATTGGATGCCACGGTGGTATGGCTGCAGGCAGATACCATGCTAAGAGTCTTAAAAATTTTTTGTCATTTAATCCTTGTTGTTGTTAGGTGCCATCGGGTTGGGTCTGACTCATGGAGACCCTCATAGGGTTTTCAATGGCTGATTGTTTCTGGATTGCTTCAGGAGTGGATTGCCACATCCTTCTTCGTTTTTGTGGTGCTAGTGATCAAACTGAGGGCCTCAGAGAGCTCAGAGCAGCACTCTACCAACTGAGCTATTTAATCCTTAGGTACCAACAAATATAGGGGGCTGGGGCTTATCTCAGTTGATAGAATGCTACTCTGTACTCTCTGAGGCCCTGGGTTCAATCCCTAGCACCACAAGAATGGGAGGAGGACCTGGCAGCCCACTCTTCACACAATCCCCAAACAATCAGCTATTGAAAGCCCTACAAATATCCGAGGAGCACTGACATAGTGCTGTGCATGGTATAGTGTTGGGAAGTGTTTTGTTCTGTTGTACATAGGGTCACCTGAAGTCAGACCCAATTTGACAACACCTACCAATAGCCAGTGAATACGAGATGCATAATTATTATCCTCATTTTACTGATGAGAAACTGGAAACTTGGGAGATCTAATAGCTTACCGTCATTTCGTATCATCTAGTAAGAGGTGGAGCTGAGATTCAAACTCAGGATGTTTGACTCCAGAAGCCATGGTATTAGTCACCATGCCATGATGCAGGTTGCTTTCTCTGATGAAGAGTCTTTAGGTCAACTTAGTCATATGGACTACATGTCCCTCTTAGAAGATGCAGGAAATAGCATAGGACTATGAGTTAATAATTTAGATGAAAGTCATCAGATTAAGATGTGCAATTCTGATCCTATAAGTGTACAAAGATATTTGAGCATCCATAGACAGGGAGGTGGCAGTGATGACCATGCCAACTAGTCAAAGAATGTCATGGTAGGAGTAAGTGCATGTAAAGGACTTCCCTTGGAGGGGTATACTTTAACTTGTGAGAGTACTTACTACAAAACACATTCTGGCATTCAAGGTCATTTTATTTCCAGATAAGGACTAGGGATGTCATGCGAAGAAAGGTCAGTAGAGTGATAGGGATACCGAGAAGGCCCCAGTACTGAGAGATTTGCTATGGTGAAATCCCAAACCAATTTCTTAAATTCCCAAACTATGGCAAAATACTGATTGCAGCCAAGCCAAGTGTGAAGTCTAGGAGGGCTAAGAAATTAAGGAGGAACAATTGGGTGCTGTGAGCCAAGATGATTGTCAGTACAATGTAGAAACCAGAAATGACAGTTGCTAAACAACCAAAACCAGCAAATAAGTTAAATGTTGATCCACGATGGGAGACATTTGGGCTCTGCTTGGTTGCATCCTGCCTCTTGTATTAGAACTTCCAGAGCCCACAGTTGTAAATTGTACTTACTCGGTGAGCAGCCTGTTGGAAATCCACATATTTGAATGTAGGAAGAGTTATCAGTACTCTTTCATTCTTTCATCAGTATTCTTTCACAATATTCTTTCAGATATTGTGAAATTCTCAATGCTACTTATAGTTAACTCATGTTTTACGTATATCTACTATGATTTTAGACATATAGGAAAAAGAAGAGAAGTTACAGTACTTTTAAATTTTAAATTGGAAGCTCAGCTACCACAGCACTGTCAACATTGCTCTTGGTTTTCAGTGAATTAATGTTTTATAAGAAGGCTAAAAAATTTAAGTTTAACAAAATTGGATTAACAAGGTTAAGAAGTTAAGTAATAGAGTCAAGAAGAAAAATAAAATTCCCTCGAGTGTAATTTTAAGACAACAGAGGCTTTAAAATGGTATCAGAGAGAACTATATTTTTCTGAGGAATAGTTTGCTACACACTGTAAAATGGAATCAGATAGAGGCCCAGAGTTAGGGGTCATTGTAAGAGCTTTGGTCAAAAATCAGCAGAACCTGACACAAAGGCTAGGTCCCTGATCTGATTCTTATACTTTTCTAATGGCTCACTTTTATTTTCTGGAAAAAAGTATAGTTTGGGGGAAGTTAGTGCCTTTAGTAGACATTTTTTTCTAGATATGTGTAGTCAGGAAATATTTTTAGAAGACTGAATTAAAGGTTGAAAAAACAAGTTCAATTGTGTTCTATTTTCTTTTGCTCCATTTAATAATTACAAGTACTTGTTAAGCACTTTGTACTTCCTTTACTAAGTCAGGATGAAGCTTGAGAGGTAGTGAGGGCCCAGAGAATGCAGCACATTGTATGAGAGAATGAAGGGATTGAACTTTATTATGTGTGCAATGGAGAATGATGTCAGTTTTTAATTTGTGACTGGCCCAATGCCAGATTGTTGTTGTTGTTAGGTGCCGTCAAGTCGGTATCCGACTCATAGCGACCCTCATAGGGTTTTCAATGGCTGACTGTTTCGGGATTGCCTTGGGAGTGGATTGCCAGGTCCTTCTCCCATTTTTGCAGTGCTGGGAATTGAACTCGGGACCTCAGAGACTGCAGCTCAGTGCTATACCAACTGAGCTAAATCCCAGCCCCTAAGCCCAATGCCAGATAGACCATCAAAAGTTGGACTGGCTGCAGAGAAATATATAGGAGGCTATTGCAGTAGTTCAGGTAAAAATGGTGATTGAAGAAAGGGTAATGGATATGGAAATGAAGAAATGGGAGCAAATGATACTTATGCGGTTGAACTAAAAGCACTCATATATGGACAAGTAAGAGAGGAAAAGAGAGTCCTGAGTGACTCCATAAAGATGGTGCCAATAAAGTAGAAGGAAGTAGGAGGCACAGATACAGGTAGGGGAAAGATGAAGAAAATTTAAACATGAGTTTGAAGGACCTGTGGTACATGAAAGTCCAGATGGTATCCTTTGGAGGTTGTATAGGAGAGATAGCAATTCAGGAAAGAAGCATGTAAGATATAAATTTACTTGTCACTAGCATAGAGGTAATACTGAAATAGAAGTAAATAAGATCAACTAGGGCATGAGAAAAGGAGAGGCTAGAAGAGAGATCTGATAAACACTAATGGTTAAGGAAAAGGTAAAAGAGGAGAGCTTCTAAAGACTGAGGTAGATCAGCTAGAAGGGCTGTCAGCTGTTAAAATCCAAGGCTATAAGATTTCTGGAATTGGATAATGACTCTAGGCTTCTCTTTACTGTGTTCCCACACCACTCTGGTTTTAGCTCTTAGAGATTAACTGCCTCAAACTTCTTGCAAGGGCAGCTGCATATTTATAAGGAACTTTTCTATAATTTATGCAGCATCTTAGTTTGTGGAGTGAGAAAGTACATAAGAATACCCAATCCACCACAATGCCAGTAGTATGCCATGGTATAATTTTCCCTTTCCTTTCCTTTCCTTCCCTTCCCTTCCCTTCCCTTCCCTTCCTTTCTTTTCCATTCTTTTCCCTTCTTTTCCCCTTCCCTTCCCTTTCCTTCCTTCCTTTTATTTCCTTTCCCTCCCTCCCTCCCCCTGCCTTCCTTCCTTCCTTCATGACTTCTTTCTTTCTTTCTTTCTTTCTTTCTTTCTTTTTCTTTCTTCCTTTCTTCCTCTCTTCCTCTCTTTCTCTCTTTCTCTCTTTTTCTTTCTTTTCTTTCTTTCTTTCCTTCCTTCCTTCCTTTCTTTTTGTGATACTATATTGTAGGGCACTGCCTAGAGAGGCAGTTCACCCCAAGGCCTATCTAGGCCCCCTGGAGGTCTGAGGCTTGTTCCCTGGGCAATCACCTTTGCCTTATATCCAGGATCTCTGGATTGTTGAGCTTCCCAAGATGGCACTGACATCCAGTCCCTCTCCTCAAACCCCTCAACACTGATTGGATGTTTCCAAACCACTGAACGGCTCCTGATTGGACCATTCAGGAATCATCCCTGATTGGATACTTTTACAAAACCAAATTTGCATATCCCCCCTGATTGGCCAAAACCCATGCCTGGGGTGACTGTCTCTGTTTGGTCCCCGGCTAGCCTCTAGAGAGGATATAAGGGCAGTACACGGAGCAGTCAGGGTCCATCCCATTGACCAGGACAGATGAAGCAATAAAGAGCTGTTGGAGCAGAGCACTTGGAGTCAGTGTCTTCACTGGGAAGAAAGAAGCAAGGAGCCACCATGAGCATAAGCCTCTGAGCTTGCCTTTCTCAAGGCTTCTTAGAGCAGCCATAGGCATAAGCCTCCTTTCCGGGTGGCGCAGCTCTTGGGTGCCTGGCTCCCCCTCACCAGATGGTGAGTCCTCAGTGGTTGGTTCCCATTCATGGCTGAAGCGAGTCCAGCAGCAGGGTAATGCCCTACACTGTACAAATTTTGTGAGTTCAAAACTTGCAATCTGACTGCCCCTGACCTCAAACTTGCAATCTTCCTGGCCCCACCTCCCAAGACTCTGGGATTATAGGCATGCAACACTGCACCCAGCCATTGCTATTACTTTTAAAATTAAAGATAGTTGGTTATAACTTACTAAAAGGAATTCATGAAAAGCATATAGCTAGCATCATACTTAATGATGAAAAACTGAATCTTTCTCCTAAGATCAAAAACATACCAAGAATGTCTGTTCTTGCCATTTCTTTTCAATGTTATTCTGGAGAGTACTAAGTGCAATCAATTAAAAAGAGACTCAATAAATAAAAAGCATGCATATTAGAAAGAGCCAAACCTGCCAATTTTTTTTTCCGGTACTGGGGGTTGAACCTAGGGTCTCATGCCTGCATGCTTTGCAAGTGTTGGACCACTGAGCTTTGCCCCCAGTCCATTTTTTTTTTTTTTTTTACTTTTTGAGACAGGGTCTTGCTGAGTTACGCAGACTGCCTCTGTTCTCAAACTTGCGATCCTCCTGCCTCTGCCTCAGGAGCTGCTGGGATTATAGGCGTGCACCACTGCGCCTGGCCCAAACTGTCACTTTTTAAAGATAACATTTTTACCTATGTAAGAACTGTTATGATTTCTATAAAGAACAGTGGAACTAATAAGTGAGTTTGTGAAGGCTACAGAATATAAAATCAATATACAAAATCAACTGTATATATATTAGAAATGATCAATTGGAAATTAAAAAAATTGGTATATCATAAAATATTAAAAACCTATGGATAAATCTAACAATAGATATAATAGATATAATAGATATAACATTGTTGAGAGAAATTAAAGAAGACCTAAATAAATGGAGATATATGTCATGTTCATAGATTTAAGAATCAATATTATTAAAATGTCACCATTCATTGCTCTGATCAAATACTTAAGAAAACCAACTTGAAGAAGGAAGGATTTATTTTGGCTGAAGGTTTCATGTTGTTTTTGTTGTTAGGTGCTGTTGAGGCAGGTGTAACTCATAGCAACTCTATGTACCACAGAATGAAACACTCCATGATTCTGTGCCATGCACATGATCTGCTTTATGCTTAAGCCCACTGTTGCAGACACTGTGTCAATCCATCTAGTTGAGGGTTTTCCTTTTTGTTTTTGTTGATCTGCCACTCTCCCAAACATAATGTCCTTCTCCAGGGATTGGTCCCTCCTGACAACATGTCCAAAATACATAAGACATCGACTAGCCATCCTTGCTTCCAGGGAGCACTCTGATTTCACTTCTTCTAGGATGGATCTGTTGGTTCTTTTTGCAGTCCGTGGCATATTCAATATTCATCTCCAGCACCATAGTTCAAAAGCATCAGTTCTTCTCCTGTCTCCCTTCTTCAATGTTCAGCTTTCACACCCATATGTGAGTGAAAATACAGATGAGTTAGGCTCACCTTCATCCTCAATGTTAAATCTTTACTTTTCAACACTTTATAAGAGGTCTTTTGCAACAACTTCTCCCAATGTAATGTATCTTTTCATTGCCTAACTGTTGCCTCTGTGGGTGTTGATTGTAGAACCAAGTAAAGCAAAATCTTGGGCAACCTCAATTTTTTCTCCATTTATCATGAAGCTACATACTGACCCAGTTGTAAGGATTTTTGTTTTGTTGATACTGAGGCACAATCCATATTGAAGGCTATGATCTTTGATCTTCATCAGTGAATGTTTCAAATCCTCTTTACTTTCAGCAAGCAGAGTTGTGTCATCAACATAATGCAGGTTATTAATGAGTATTCCTCCAATCATGATCCTGTGTTCTTCATCATAAAGTCTAGCTTCTTGGATAATTTGCTCAGCATAGAAATTAAAAAGGTGCAGTGCAAGGATACAGCCCTGATGCATACTTTTGTTGACTTTAAACTATGCAGTGTTTCCTTGTTCTATTCAAACAACTGCCTCCTGGTCCATGTGCAGATTCCTCATGAGTACAATTAAGGGCTCTGATATGCACATTCTTCACAATGTTATCCACAATTTATTATGATTGAAACAGTCAAATGCCTTTGCATAGTCAATGAAACATAGATATCTTTTTGGCATTCTCTGCTTTTGGATAATAGTCATCTGACAGCAGCAATGATGTCCTGGTTCCACGCCCTCTTCTGAATTCGCCTGATTTTCCAGCAGTCCCCTGCCTATATACTGCTGCAGTAGCTTTTGAATGATTTGCCAAATTTTGCTTGTCTGTAATATTAATGATAATTATCAATAATTTCCACATTCAGTTGGATCCCCTTTCTTGGGAATAGGCACAAATATAGATCTCTTCCAGTCAGCTGGCCAGGTAGTAGCTGTTTTCCAAATCTCTTGGCATAATCACATTAGCACCTCTAGTGCTGAATCTGTTTGTTGAAACATCTCTATTGGTATTCCATCAAATCCGGAACCTTGTGTTTTATCAATTCCTTCAAGGCAGCTTCCACTTCATCCTTCAGTACAATTGGTTCTTGATTATATGCAACCTCTTGAAATTTTTGATCATCCATGAATTCTTTTTGGTATAATGACCCTGTGTATTCCTTCCATCTTCTTTTGATGTTTCTTGTATCATTTAATATTCTTCTCTGTAGAATCTTTCACTATTGACACTCAAGGCTTGAATTTTTTATTCAATTCCTTAAGCTTGAGAAAAACAGAACCTGTTCTTCTCTTTTGGCTTTCTATCTCCAGCTCTTTGCACATGTCACTATAATATTTGATTTTGTCTTCTCAAGCTGCCTTTTGAAATCTTCTGTTTAGTTTCTTAACCTCATCATGTTTTCCTTTTAATTTAGCTGCTCAACATTCAAGGGTAGGTTTCAGAATCTCTTAGGCTATGTCATTTGGTCTTTTCTGTCCTGTCTTTTTAATAACCTTTTGCTTTCCTCATGAATGATGTCTTTAATGTCATGCACAACTCATCTGATCTTTGATCATAAGTGTCTAACACATCAAAACTGTTCTTGAGGTGGTCTCTGAACTCAGGTGGGATATACTCAAGGTCATACCTTGGCTCTCATACACTTGTTCTAATTTTTTCAGTTTAAGTTTGAACCTTCAAGTGAGCAGTTGATGGTCTGATTCATAATTACCACTTAGTCTTGTTCTGACATTTGATGTTGAACTTTTCCACTCTTTCCACAAATGTAGTCAGTTTTGTTTCTGTATGTTCCATCTGGTGAATTCCATGTGTATCGTCACCATTTATATTGGTGAAAAAATGTATTTTCAATGAAATGGTCATTGGTCTGACAAAATTCTATCATGTGATATCCTGCATCCTTTCTGTCACCAAGGCCATGTTTTCCAACTAGTGAGCCTTCTTGTTTGCTTCCAACTTTTGCATTACAGTCAATAGTAATTAACAGTACATCCTGATTACATGTTTGATCTATTTCAGATTGCAGGAACTGCTAAAAACTTTCCCTATCATCATTTGTGGCCTTAATGCTGAGTGAGTAAATTTGAATAACATTCATGTTAAACTGGCCTTCCTTGTAGGTGTATGGATAGTATTCTATCACTGACAGCATTGTACTTCAGGAAAGATCTTGAGATATCTTTGTGATGATACATACAACCCCGTTTATCATTAAACTGTCACTCCTGGCATAGCAGACCATATGATTATCTGATTCAAAATGGCCCATGCCTGTCCATTTTAGCTCACTGATACCTAGAATGTTAATATTTATGTGTTCCATTCCCTTTGCCGATTTCTAATTTTCCTAGATTCATATTATGTACATTCCATGTTCCAATTATTAATGGATGTTACAGTTGTTCCTTCTCATTTTCAGTCATGCCACCTCAGCATATGGAGGTCCCTGGGGCTTTATTCCATTTCTGTCACTAAAGTCAATTCTCCTTTGAGGAAGCAACTCTTCCTCATCCTCTTTGAGTACCTTCCAACCTGGGGGGGCTCAATTTCTAGCACTTTATTCGACAGTATTTCTCTGGTATTCATAGGGTTTTAAATGGCCAGTTGTTTGGGAGTGGGTTAGCCATGTCCTTCTCCCTAGTCTGTCTTACTCTGGAAGCTCAGGTGAAACCTGTCCACTATGAGTGATCCTGCTGATATCTGTAATGCTGGTACCATGGCTGTAAGCATCACAGCAACATGCAACCCCCACAGTGTGGCACAATGGGTCACATTTGTCTGTATGGTTTCATAGGTTTCAGTGAATGGTCAGCTGGATCCTTTGCTTTGGGCTTCATATAAGGCAGAACATCATGGTGGAGATAGCATGATGGAACAGAGCTGCTCACTTCATGGCAGGCTGGAAGCCAAGAGGGAAAAGAGAAGGGACTGGGGACAAGATACATCCTTCAAACTCACACCTCAATGACCTACTTCTTCCAATCACTCCCTACCTCTTTAATAGCCCATGTGGTATGAACTCATCAATGGGTCAATCCATTTATGAAGTTAGTCCCCTCATGATCCAATTACCTTTCAATAGTGCTATCAGCTAGGGATCAAGACTTCAACATATGAACCTTTTGAGAGACCCTTCATATTTAAGCCATAACAATATCAATTCCCCCCAAATTGATTTATAGATTCAATGAAATCCCAATCAAAATCCTATCAGGCATTTATTTTTAGAAAAATCCAATTTTAAGTCTAATTTAAAAAAATCCCTATGGAAACACAAATGATCCAGAATAGCTGAAAGATTCTTAAAAAACAATACACATGGAGGACACACACTAGTTGATTTCAAGAGAAAATATAAAACCAGGGTAGTCAAGACAGTGTGATTCTGGCATAAAAATAGATGATTATAACAGAACAGAGTCCATAAATAGACCCATACATGTGTGGCCAATATATTTCTCTCTTTTTTTTTGTAGTTCTTGGGAGTTGACCCCAGGGCCTCTTACATGCTGGGAAGGTGATTTACTACTGAGCTTCACCCCCAACCCCATTTTCATGTTTTTATTTTGAGACAGGGGCTTGCTAAGTTGCAACAGTTGCTTCTGGCCTTGAACAGATGATCCTACTGCCTCAGTCTCCCCACTGCCTGGTTAGTTAATAGACTTTTGACAAAACTGTATCCATATGAGAAATATTTGGTAAATTGGAAATCTTCAAAATTAAAACCTTTTACTCTTAGGAAGATAAAATTAGAAAAAGACAAACCATAGTCCTGGAGAAAATACTTATAAATCATGTATCTGATATTGGACTTACATCCAGAATATATAAAATAAACTTATAATTAATGACAAGGTAAACAACCCAATGAATAAAATGGTGAAAGGGTTTGAAAAGATACTTTAACAAAGAAGATATGTTGATGACAAGTAAGCATACAAAAGATGCTTAATTGGTCTTTAACAAAATGCAAATTATAACCTCAATGAGATACAACTGCCCACTCACCAAAATGCTAAAATTCAAATGCCAGCTATTTGTGTATTGGCAGGTAATTATACTTTATATATGTGCATATAATTGCATGTCAATTATACCTCAGCTACTGAAAATAGTTGAGGTATACATATTAAAAACAAAACAAGGTAGAACAGACTGGCTACCTGGGACACAAATGTACAAATTTGTAGCAATCTTCACTTTATCTTGCTTTTCCAAACTCAGTAAAATGCTATAAATCCACTGCCCAGCTTTACTGATGGATACTCATCCTAGTAATTCTACCATATTTACTGTTTTTTCTCTGTCCCAGTGAGTCTAGAATTATTAAGAAGTTTTGGGAGTTGTATTTATCTGTAGAACAACAAAAGTTAAAATGAATTACTATATAGGATGTATGTTGGCATAAACTGTAGCATCTTTTGTTTTGTGATAATATCAGAACTCCAGATGAAAACTGGTTTAATGCTTAGATAAAATGACCAGAGAGGCATACATTGGATGACTCCTTTTATGAACACAATCTTAATATATGACCCATTTTACTCTGAGGAACTCAATCTCACTTGGCCTATTTTAATCCTCCCAATTTATTTTAAAACTGACATCATATCTACTCTGCTCTAAGTATTATAATGGCTTTTGGCCAAAAGCAATATAATCTCGATGTGATTGGGATATCAGAAAATATTCTAATAAAGAAAACAGTCAAATAGCAGATCATATTTGAGAATTATTCATGACTAGATTATATAGTAAATTTAATGAAAAGCAGTTTGAAAATTTAAATAACTAGTGCATCCTAAATTATACAAGATTAGCATTATACTCATCTCCATTATTCCTTCTTGTGTGATTATGTCTAGTATCTGAGAAACAGAGGAAGCCTCAGAGACAAAAGCTTTCAGCAAGCAAAAATATTCACTTGTAGAAAAGATTCACAAAGCAGTCCAGACTCTAAAAAGAGGGACAGATATTGAAAGTAGGGGAAATAAAAAACAAAAACTATATAGCTAACAAGGAGATTATTGAGTTTACACTTAGTTCATGGGGGAAAACATAATTTTATCACATGATTATCATTGTTTTCAAGAATTGTAGCATATCTGCAGACATTGACATCACAATAGGCAGAAGAGAATTGTTTTCATTATGGAGTCAGTAGCTGAAAGAAGTGTTTAAAGATTGACTTCTTTTGGGAAACTAGAATAAGAGAGGATGACACTAGTTTTTGTTAGTTTATTTCAGGATGTAAAGTGTCTTTCCTTCCCTGACAATTTGCTGAATAAGGAAGCTTTGGTTAACAATGGATCACATACACCACGGTGGTCCTGTAAGGTTAATAATGCAGTTGAAAGATTCTTGTCATCTGTTGGTGGCAGTTTCAGCTGACAAAAGTTTGGTCAAAGGAGTCAGTATCTGTCAAGGAGATGGAGAATTAAAAGGAAGAATAAGAGTGTTCTATCTTTCACTCTACCTAGAGAGTTAATAGATTTTACCTATTGCTTAAGAAATAAATCAAAGTGTAGTACAGGAATTCCTCATTATCTGAATCTAAACCATTTTTGAAACATGCTGGAAAGCAAATATTCAGATAGCAGCAAAGTATTTTCCATGATTTAAATGGAAATAAAAACACTGCATTTGCAGCACATTTGAAAACCTCAATCCATTTCTTAAATATTACTAAAACACCCTGAAACATTTATATAACAACCTGGCAAAGATTTCTGCATAATATAAAGCATTTTAAATACCAATTACAGTTGAGTGCCATAATGCATGCCTGTAATCCCAATCACTCAGGAGGCTGAGGCAGGAGGACTGTGAGTTCAAGGCCAGAAGAGGCTTGCACAACTCAGTGAGACCCTGTCTCAAATAAAAACGAAAGAAAACAAACACAAAAACACCAATTAGCCTCAGCTTTGGGAAAGCTCCCCTGTGTCCCCAGGCTGAGTGTGGTGTTCCTCATTTGTGTCCTTATAGAACGCTGTACAGAACTCTATCCTAAAACTTTCCCTGGTGTGTATTCTTGGCTCCTTTGTCAAAGATCCATTGCTTGTAAATGTGTGAATATTTTTCTAGGCTTTGTTTTGTTCTATTAATCTATGTCTGTTTTTCATGCCAGTAACATACTGCTTCAATTACTCCAGTTTTGCAGTATATTTTCAAATTGGGAATGTAAAGCCTTTAGCCCTGTTCTTCTTGCTCAAGTTTACTTTGACTGTTTGAGGGTCTTTTGGGGTTCCATGCAAATTTTAGGACTTTAAAAAATTTCTGCAAAAATGCCATTAATAGGGATTTCATTGAATCCATGGATTGTTTTGAGTACTGAGGACATTTTAACCATAGTATTGGAGTTCCAGAATTGAGGCATTTAAAAGATTCTAACATGAAAAGAGGGGCTGGGATTTAGCTCAGTTGGTAGCGTGCTGTGCTGCAGTCTCTGAGGTCCCAAGTTCAATTCCCAGTACCGCAAAAATGGGAGAAGGGCCTGGCAATCCACTCCCAAGGCAATCCCGAAACAGCCAGCCATTGAAAACCCTATGAGGGTCGTTATGAGTCCGATACCGACTCCATGGCACCTAACAGCAACAACAACTGTGTGAAAAGAACTGTGATCTTTTGTATACCAAATGGAAGAATACAGTAGAATGGGAAACTGTAAAAACCAGTTGGACATTACGCTGAGTGAAATAAGCAAGCCTCAAAACAGACAAACTTATACAAGGTCCCTGTTGTTGTTAGGTGCCATCGAGTCGGTATCCGACTCATAGCGACCCTCATAGGGTTTTCAATGGCTGACTGTTTCGGGATTGCCCTGGGAGTGGATTGCCAGGGCCTTCTCCCATTTTTGCAGTGCTGGAATTGAACTCAGGACCTCAGAGACTGCAGCGCAGTGCTCTACCAACTGAGTTAAATCCTAGCCCATACAAGGTCCCTAGTATACTCAAACTCATCAAGACCGAAAGTAGAGGGGTGCTTGCCTTGAGGTGAGGGGAGGGGATGAGGAATAGGGAATTAGTGTTCATTGAGTACAGAGTTTCCATTTCATAAGATGAAAAATGTTCTGGATGTTGTGTGATGTTTGTACAAAAATGTGAATTCATTTAATCCTGCTAAACTGTACACTTAAAGAGTGGTTAGGATGGTAAATTGTATGCTATGCATTAAAAATGTTAGGCATGAAACCTAAACTGGGTTGAATTATGTTTCTGATAATACTTCATTTTAAAAAGTTGAAAATATGACTCTTCTACAAATATAGAATAAATGTGTCAAAAATTGAAAACTCCAACTGAGTAAGCTCCTTAATTCCCCAGAAATGGCTTTGCCACATAACAGCTTGTAACTCTGCCCCTGTGTTCTAAGCATATTTGATAAAATATGTGACCTTTCAAACTGGATATAAAGTGTCTCTCTAGTGTCTCAGAAAGGAACATGAGATTCAATAACAGAGTACCACACAAAAGGGAGAAGGACAGTCTTCCCCACCTTTCAAAGACTAACATTTGGTTCTGTCTTTGTGAGATCTTGCCTATGCCCAGAAGAATAGCCCAAAAGATAACCATTCTTGGCAAAACGATATCCCTGGCAGGGCCTGTTGTACCTGGCAGAAGCAGTGCTTAATTTTCATTTGATGAGGCCTGGCATTCAGAGCTGTGCAGAGCAGAAGAGTAGCAGATAGTCATCCTGAGGGGAACAAACTGTGAGCATACAAGAGCTATCTAAAACAACTGAGGTGGACTTTATAGGAAGCATGTTAGTAAAATTTGAATTATTACTTCAGTGTGACTTCATTTGTCCTCATAAGCCAGAGAGGCCAAAAAAAGCTTAATAATATGGTGCCATGGGTGACATTGGCTGAATGGGGCCCTGGTGACTCAATCTTGGGTAGGTGCACAGGCAATCATCTGGGACCAACCACTTTCATTTTTCCAGAGAGTGGACTATTCAAGTTCATTCTTTAATAGGACCAGTAGAAACTCATGGGCTTCAAGATCTCCCAGTGCTGACCCTTTGGAGTTCTCAGACTCCAAGAAATAGTTGGTACTTCAAAAATCCTTACTTCCAGGCACCAATAAACCTATTATTCCCCCAAGAAAAAAGAAGAAAAAGAGAAAGGCAGACTGTGTTCACAATGCAGGGCTACTTTCTGGGCCCAGTTGCACCCGGTACCATCATACCTCTCTGTGGGAAGATAGAACAGGATGTTATGGGCTGACCTGTGTCTTCCTAAAGTTCATAATTTGAAGCCCTAATGCCAAGTACTTTAAAATATGACTATATTTTGAGGTAGGGTCTTTAAAGAGGTGATAAAGGTAAATGAGGTCATTAGGATGGTCCCTAATCCAGTAGCACTGATGTCCTTGTAAGAAGAGGAGATTAGGACATAGACACACTAAGAGATTACCATGAGGGCACAGGGAGAAGATGGCTATTTACAAACAAGGACAGAAACCTCCAGAGAAACCAAGTCTGCTGACATTTTAATCTTGGATTTCCAGCCTCCAGAACTATGAGGAAGTAAGTTCTATTTAAGCTACCTAAGTGTAGCACGCCCCACATGTCTGTCAGTTTGCCGCACTGTGGGGGCTTGCATGTTGTGATGAGGCTGAGAGCTCTGCCACTGTAACCTCAGACATGAACAAGGTTACCCATGGTGGACAGGTTTTCAGCTAAGCTTCCAGACTAAGACAGACTAGGGAGTAGGACCTGGCAAGCAACTCCCGAAACAACTAGCCATTGAAAACCCTATGGATAGCAAAGAAACACTGTCAGATATAGTGCCGGAAAATGAGGCCCCCAGGTTGGAAGGCACTCAAAAGACTATTGGGGAAGAGTTGCCTCCTCCAAGTAGAGTCTACAGTAATGACGGAAATGGAGTAAAGCCCCAGGGTGCTCAACTTGCTGATGTAGCACGACTCAAAATGAGGAGAAACAACTGTAAACATCCATTAATAATTGGAACATGGAATGTACGTAGTATGAATTTAGGCAAATTAGATATTGTTAAAAGAGAAATGGAGCGCATAAACATTGCCATTCTAGGCATCAGTGAGCTATTTTAGGCATAGGCCATTTTGAGTCAGACAATCATATGGTCTACTATGCTGGGAATTATAAACTAAAGAGAAATGGGGTTGCGTTCATCATCAAAAAAGACACTTCAAGATCTGTCATGAAATACAATGTTGTCAATGATAGAATAATATCCACATGCCTACAAGGAGGGCCAGTTAATATGACTATTATTCAAATTTACGCACCTACCACTAAGGCCACAAATGAAGAAAGGGAAGACTTTTATCAGCTTCTACAATCTGAAATAGATCAAACATGCAATCAAGACATACTGATAACCACTGGTGACTGGAATGCAAAGGTTGGAAACAAACAAGAAGGCGCAGTAGTTGGAAAATATGGTCTTGGTGACAGAAATGAAGCTGGAGATCACATGACAGAATTTTGTCAGACCAATGACCTTTTCGTTGCAAATACATTTTTTCAACATCATAAATGGAAACTATACACATGGACTTCACCAGATGGAACATAAAGGAATCAAATTGACTACATATGTGGAAAGAGATGATGGAAAAGCTCTGTACAAAATGTCAAAACAAGACCAGGAGCTGACTGTGGATCAGACCATCAACTTCTCATATGCAAGATCAAAGTGAAGCTGAAGAAAATTAGAACAAGTATACGAGAGCCATGGTATGACCTTGAGTATATCTCACCTGAGTTCAGAGACCACCTCAAGAATGGGTTTAATGCATTAGACACAAATGATAAGAGACCAGAAGAGTGTGGCATGACATAAAAGATATCATTCAAGAAGGAAGCAAAAAGTTCTTAAAAAGACAAGAAAAGAAAGAAAAGACCAAATTACATGTCAAAAGAGACACTGGACCTTTCCCTCAAACGTCGAGCAGCTAAAGCAAAAGGAAGATATGATGAAGTTAAAGAACTAAACAGAAGACTTCAGAAGGCAGCTCGAGAAGACAAAAACAAATATTATAATAACATGTGCAAGGAGCTGGAGGCAGAAAACCAAAAGGGAAGGACACGCTCTGTGTTTCTCAAGCTTAAGGAACTGAAGAAAAAAGTGGCAGTAGTGAAAGATTCTACAGGGAAAATATTAGATGATGCAGGAAACATCAAAAAGAAGATGGGAAGAGTACACAGAGTCATTATACAAGAAAAATTTGGTAGATGACCAACCATTCCAAGAAGTTGCATATGAAGAGGAACCAATGGTGTTGAAGGACAAAGTGGAAGCTGCCTTGAAAGAACTGGTAAAACACAAGGCTCCAGGAATTGATGGGATACCAATAGAGATGTGTCAACAAACAGATGCAGCACTGGAGGTGTTAACATGTTTGTGCCAACAGGTTTGGAAAACAGCTACTTGACCAACTGACTGGAAGAGATCCATATTTGTGCCTATTCCCAAAAAAGGGGATCCAACTGAATGTGCAAACTATCGGACAATATCATTAATATCGCACACAAGCAAAATTCTACTAAAGATCATTCAGAAGTGACTGCAGCAGTATATAGATGGGGAATTACCGGAAAATCAAGTGGGATTCAGAAGAGGGTGGGGAACCAGGGACATCATTGCTGATGTCAGGTGGAAATTAGCTGAAAGCAGAGAATATCAGAAGATGTCTATGTTTTATTGACTATACAAAGGCATTTGATTGTGTGGATCACAATAAATTATGGATAACACTTTGGAAAATGGGAATACCAGAACACCTAATTGTGCTCATGAGAAATCTGTACATGAACCAGGGAGCAGTTGTTCAAATAAAACAAGGAAACACTGCATGGTTTCAAGTTGAGAAAGGTGTGCGTCAGGGCTGTATACTTTCAGCCTATCTCTTCAATTTATACGCTGAGCAAATAATCCGAGAAGCTGGACTTTATGAGGAAGAACGTGGCATCAAGATCGGAGGAAGACTCATTAACAACCTGCATTATGCAGATGACACAACTCTGCTTGCTGAAAGTGAAGAGGATTTGAAACATTTACTGATGAAGATCAAAGATCATAGCCTTCAATATGGGTTACGACTAAACATCAACAAAACAAAAATCTTTACGAGTGGGTCAGCATGCAGCTTCACAATAAATGGAGAAAAGGTTGAAGTTGTCCAAGATTTTGCTTTGCTTGGCTCTATAATCAACACCCGTGGAAGCAGCAGTCAAGAAATCAAAAGACGCATTGCTCTAGGAAAAGTTGTTGCAAAGATCTAAAATACTCTAAAGTATTGAAAACAAAGATGTCACATTGAAGACGAAGGTGCGTCTGAATCATGCCATGGTATTTTCAGTCGCATCATATGGTTGTGAAAGCTGGACATTGAACAAGGGAGACAGAAAAAGAATTGATGCTTTTGAATTGTGGTGCTAGACACATCTGTTGAATATACCATAGACTGCCAAAAGAATTAACAGATATGTCCTAGAAGAAGTGCAACCAGAGTGCTCCTTGGAAGCAAGAATGGCCGGACTGCGTCTTACATATTTTGGACATGTAGTCAGGAGAGATCAATCCCTGGAGAAGGACATCATGTTTGGGAGAGTGGCAGGTCAACGCAAAAGGGGAAAACCCTCAACCAGATGGATTGACACAGTGTCTTCAACAATGGGCTTAAACATAACTAAGATCATTTGCCTGGCACAGAATCAGGAAGTGTTTCGATCTGCTGTACTTAGGGTCACTATGAGTCGGACTCGACTCAACGGCACCTAACAACAACAACAACAAGGTGTAGTATTTTTATGGCAGCCCTAGCAAATGAATACACTGGGAAACTTGTATTTTCTCTGTCCATACTGATCCTTAGCTAGTTGGGTTCCCTCTCAAAGCCCATTTCTGAACTCAGTGGTAGTTAATTTTGAGTATGCATCAGCGTGCCATTGAGGACTTGTTAAAACACAGACTGCTGGGTCTGATCCTATAGCTTCTGATCCAGTAGATCTGGGGGAGGGCCAGAAAATTTTCCATTTTTAACAAGATCCCACAGGATGCTGATTGCTGGTCCAAGGACCACACATGGTATGCTGTGGGACTGGCCCTGAGCGTTGGTACACAAACAGGTGATAGCTCATGAGTGACTTACCTGACAAGCTAGTGATGATCACAGAAGAATGCACCTGGCATGTCTAGGCAAAGAGAACACAAGCACATGTGGCACTTTGAATCCTTCCCCAAGCATGGTTGGGGATATGACATGCTGGCCACCTTCTAGGAAGTGAGCTGGTGGAGAATGGGGCTGTGGTGGCTAATATACCCTCAGTTGACTTCCAATGAGTCATTCCCTTGTAAAATTCGTTCCCCCAGAGCACCTGAGCAGTACCTGAAAGTAGCTTCTAAAAAATAGAATATGGCAAAGTGATGGGATGTCCCTCCCATGATGATAATGCATTATTTAAGGCTCTTTTCTAGCAGACTAGACATTGTACTGTCTTTGAAGAAGCAAACAGCCATATTATGGGTTGCCTCAACCTCTAAAACTTAAGGGGAGCCTAGAGTTAAGAGCCAGCAAAAAGCCAGGGCCCTCTGTCACACAGCACAAAAAGAACTCTGCCAGCACCTGTGAGAGCTCCAGGTGAGAAAGCAGCCTGAAAACCCCCTTCCCTACAGCCTCACCCAACTCTTTGCAGAGGGCCCACCTAGGCTGCATCCAGACTATTGACCCACAAAAAATGAGAAAAGGAAATGTGTGCTGTTTATAGCTACTACACTGTGGCAAGTTGTTACACAGTAATAGGAAGTAATAGGAGGAAGGGTGATAGAGGATAAATATAGCCAGCTTCTGTCCAACAAATAGGTGGGGAACTTGGCTGGAAGCTACTGCTTTGCTTCCAGGTTTGAGGCAAATAGTTCCTTCTTTTTTTTCACAATTACATTTAATTTTATTTAATTTTATTTAATTTTTTGTTTTGTTTTTATGTTCTATTTTTTTTTCATTTTGCAGCTTGAACAGTTGCTTCTGTAGAGGAACCAGATTAGCAGAAGCTTGAGAACATCAGGCTGGGCCCAAAGTGGAGTTTGATGTAAACACATTTTGCACAGAATTAATTGGCGACTTTGGGCATTCTAACTTTAGCAGCACTACCTCAGCATCTCACCACACTTGACATTCAGTGACTCTGGAACCTAAGAGGCAGCTTGTGCGCTTGTGATGGGGACAGGGCTTATAATATGTCATTGGCTGGAAACTACTGGTTTAAATGAAAGCAACTGCTAACTCCAGGATGTTAATCTAGTTGTTCTCATGCTTGAGTTGCAGTTCCTCCTGCTACCTGGGGAAGGTGCTCAGCAGGCACGCCAGTGCCCATTCTGATATGGCCTATCTGTTCATGATTTTCCTATATAAAGACATGGGCAAA
Organism: Pedetes capensis; assembly: GCA_007922755.1. NCBI lineage: Eukaryota > Metazoa > Chordata > Mammalia > Rodentia > Pedetidae > Pedetes > Pedetes capensis. Next base: position 34,387 of record VMDO01017837.1, read on the forward strand.
GCCTGTAACAAATCAATTATGAAGGTGGAAAGGTGACAAAGTGTGTGTGCAGCACAGCAGTATTTCCTTTGCAACTAAAGAGGCCCACTTATATACCTATGCCCTCTGCCACTGAGCAAGATTTGAAGGCTTTCCTCAGCCTCTCCAGAGATCCTAATGAAACTCTTGTTCCCCTATAGGACTGTTTCTCCTTGAGGACCTGCGTAGTAATTTGCCAGGATTGTCATAACAAAGGCATAATGACAGAAATTTATTGTCTCACCATCCAAGAGGCTGTTAAGTCTGAGAGAAAAGCATTCATGGAGTTGTTTCTTCAAAGGCATCTGTCTTTGGCTTGTAGATGCCATTTTCTCCCTGTGTCCTCATATGCTCATCCTTTCCTGTGTGTCTGTGTCTTAGTCTCTTCTTGTGAGGACTCTGGTCTCTCTGGATTAGGGCCCACCCTAATGACTTCATTTTACCATAGTTATATCTTTTATTTTCTTGAGACAGAGTCTCACTATGCAGTCCTGGATGGCCTAAAATTTGTGATGTCACCCATGCTGGCCTTGAACTCATGATCCTTCTACCTTAGACTCGCCACTGCTGAGATTACAAGTGTTTACCACTATGTGCTGCCTTAGTTACCTCCTTAAAGATGCTACTTCAAAATTCTGGGGATTATGACCTTATCACACGAATTTTTGGGAGGATACAACTCAGTCTATAACTACTTCTGCATAGACATTTCACACACAGCATTTAGCTCAGAGACTATACTTGTCATAAGGTGATTCAATGGTGATTAAAAGACATAATCTGTACTCAGAAAAGATTACAAGTTCCATTAGGTCAGTGACAAGAAAGTAAACATCTGAAACTTGTACCAAATATGGGACTAAATAGCATTCTCTCCATCAGAGAAGCAGTGTTGGGGCTTTCAAGCTAACTTTTTGATAATAATACCATATGTAATGTGATGAATTATGCCCCTTCCCCCAATTCACATGCTTAGGTCCTAACCTCCAGTACCTCAGAATGTGACTTTATTTAGAAATAGTCATTGAAGGTACAATTGGCTAAGTTAGAATGAGGTTATGCTGGAGTAGCTTGAGTCCCTAATCCAATATGACTGGCAATTACAAGAATGAGCAATTTATAATGATATACATGTATGGAAATATGATAGTGAAATCCATTAATTTGTACACTAACTAAAAATGCTAATAAAAATTAATGAAAACTGAAAAAAAAAGGAAATTTAGATACACACACACATACACACACACACACACACACACACACACACACACACACGGAAAACCCTATCTGAAAACAAAGACAGAAGTTGGGGTGATGCATCTGTCAGCCAGAGAAAGGCCCAGCACAGATCCTTCCTTCACAGCCCTCAGAATGAACAGACCAATCTTCCCTTTCTTTATTTGTGGACTTAGTGGTGGGTGCATAACTTTGAATAATAGTCACATTTGCTGGCTTGTAGGCATGTAGATATTATTCTATCATTGACAACATTGTATTTCATGACAGATCTTGAAATGTCTTTTTTGATGATGAATGCAACCCCATTTCTCTTTAGTTTATCATTCTCAGCATAGTAGACCATATGATTATCTGACTCAAAATGGCCCATGCCAGTCCATTTTACCTCACTGATGCCTAGAATGTCAATGTTTATGCACTCAATTTCTCTTTTAATGATTTCTAATTTTCCAAGATTCATACTAAGTACATTCCATGTTCCAATTATTAATGGATGTTTACAGTTGTTTCTCCTCATTTTGAGTCATACCACGTCACCAAATGGAGGTCACTGGGGCTTTATTCCATTTCTGTCATTACTGTAGACTCTACTTTGAGGAGGCAACTGTTCCCCAGTAGCCTTTTGAGTGCCTTCCAACCTGGGGGGCTCATTTTCTGGCACTATATCTGACAGTGTTTCTTTGCCATTCATAGGGTTTTCAATGGCTAGTTGTTACGGCAGTGGTTCACCAGTGCTTCTTCCCTAGTCTGTCTTAGTCTGGAAGCTCAGCTGAAACCTGTCCACCCTGGGTAACCCTACTGGTATCTGAGATACCACTGGCATAGCTTTCAGCCTCATCACAACACAGAAGCCCACACAATGCGGCAAACTGACAGATGTGTAGGGGAGAGTCTCATTATTTTAGAGTCTCATTTGTTGTTGTTGTTGTTAGGTGCCATCGAGTCGGTATCCAACTCATAGCAACCCTCTGTACAACAGGAGAAACACTATTGTCAGTGCTTCTCTGCTGTTCATAGGGTTTTCAATGGCAGATTAATTTTTGGGAGGGGGTTGCCAGGTCCTTCTCCCAAGCCTACAGCACCTGGTGTTCCCAGGCGGTCTCCCATCCAGGTACTAACCAGGCCCGACCCTGCTTAGCTTCCGAGATCTGATGAGACCAGATGTCACAGGGCTACGGCAGAGTCTCATTTAGAATAGTGTTATTTGTCCAATTTTCCTTAGCATTATAATCTTCCTTGGAGTTGATTTTCTGGAGTCACAGTTCATCTCTAACAACTTCTTAGATTCTGAGTATAATACATGAGCTAAGTTGGGTTCTCTGGGAAATAGACACAAGGATGGATTTATTGTTTTTGTTGGGTGCTGTTGAGGTAGATCTGACTCATAGCAGCCCTATGTGCAACAGAACGTAACACTACCTGACAATGTGCCATGCAAATGATCTTTTTATGTTTGAGCCCAATGTTGCAGCCACTGTTTTTTCTCATTTTGAGTCATGCTACGACAGCATGAATTTACTCCAATCCTGTGATTAAGGTCGACTCTACTTTGAGGAGGCAAATTGCTCCCAGTTGTTTCCTGAATGCTGTCCAGCCTGAGGGGCTCATTTCTAGCATTAAATTTGACAGTGCTTTTCTGCTATTCATCGGATTTTCAATGGCTGATATTTTTGAGAGTGGGCTATAAGATCCATCTCCCTAGTCTGTCTTGGTCCGGAAGCTCAACTGAAATCTATCCACCCTGGGTGAGGCCCTGCTGGTATCTGAAATACTGGTGGCATAGCAACATGCAATCCCCACAGCAAGACAAATTGACAGACTCCTCGGGAATGGATTTAGGAGTGCAAAAAATTTGCTTGTGGAATAACATTTATGAAAAGGAAAAGGAGGAAGTAGAATTGAGCAAAGAACATGGTCAGACTACAATATAGACCCCACAAACGTCTCTCCCAGCCCAAGGGGAACATAAATGCAAAGACCACCTTACACAAGTCCTGCTAAAATATTGTGCTAAGTCTTGCTAGACAGAACTCACTGCAGCAGGATGTTTGCTTGCAGCTGGGAAGAAGATCCTTTCTTAAAGGGAGTTCTGAATGGTACATCTTTATGTCTGTCAAAACATGCTTAATGATTAATGCCACTTTAGAAACACCACAAGGACACCTTTCCTTTTCACTTTTAAGAGGTAAACTTATGCTTCTGAAAGCATGGCTAACTAAATAGTCCACAAAAATCCTGTTGTTTATTGTTGTCATTAGTTGCCTTGGAGTTAGGTCCGACTCATAGCAACTCTATGTACAGCAGAGGAAATACTCCCTGATACTGTGCAATGGCTGGCACTATGTCAGTGCTTCTCTGCTATTTATAGGATTTTCAATGGCAGATTGTTTTGAGATTGTTTCAGGAGTGGGCTGCCACATCCTTCTTCCATATTTGTGGTGCTGGAGATTGAACCCAGGGCCTCAGGGAGCACACAGCAGCACTCTATCAACTGAGCTCAAAGTCCTACTACCACAAAACATCCAGAAATGTTGCATAAAATTCAATCAATGCTTCAGTGACTCAAGGGAAAATAACAAGCTAGTAGTGTGTCCTGAGTAGAGGTGAGCATGCACACACAGAAAATACACCTGGCCCTCCTCTCCGAGCCCTTCAGGCCTGGCACTGAATGCCCTTGCTACTCCACCACCAGCACCACAGAAGGTCACTCTCAGGCTAGTAAATTCATGCTAGAGACCTTCCCTAGGGAGAGATATTGGAGCTCTCTTTCTAATAGATATGGTTTTAGTGTAGCTTTGTGATGTTTACAAGCCCCCTTGAGTCTTTCAGAAAATGTCCTTTAGACATTTTTGGCTCTAGAGATGGTGTCAAACACCTGTGGGGGTGAGAGTTAGTGGGTGTATGATTAGGATGTAATTTCCAGCTGAAAGGAATATCTGAGTCATGATGCTCCAGATTTAATAAGCACTTTGCTTAAAAGTCCATTCTTAAATGGAATATTTGTATAGTTCATGTGAGGGTTAGGGTTTTTAGTTTTGAAAATGTTATTGCATTTCCTTCCTCTGAATATCAGCCCAAGTAAAGTGAACTTTCCAATCCCTTCAAAACACCACAATCACTCCAATCCCCTAGGATAAAGATTTTGGTATTGGTTACAATTATTCACCTATGGCAATGGTTCTCAATTGGTATGTTTAGATGAGAAAAATAGTTGGATACATTTACTCAAATAAGACATCTTCCTCTTTTTTTCCCTTTTCTAGTCCTCTTCCTACCACCTTCAAATGAAAAGCACTAATATATTCAACTCTCAATTCCACTCTTCTGATCCTTAATTCCAGTAGATCTGTGGCATTCACACTCACTTTTGTAGCTCTCTCAATGGACAGATTCATGAGGGATTGGACTGCGGGTAGATTTTGGAAACAGTGGTTACAGGCATTGGAGTCAACCTTTAGGGTCATCAGAGACCCAGCACATATTCACTAGAAGATTAAGAGTTATACTAAGTAGTTTCTGCAGGTCATTCTAGCATTGAATCCTATTATTCCATACGGATGACTAGCCCTTCAGTGGCAAAGAGAGGTTGATTATATTGGTTTAATTATCAATTTCACTACCTCAGAATGTATTGGAGGCAGAGCAGTTACTAAAGGAACTGCTCTTAATCTTCAGCCTGGTGCTAGGGCTGGTACATGATAGTGAAGCTACCTGAGGCTAATAATTTGCTTTGCTGGAATATAAGCCTTGCCCACCCCTACATTTTCTATTATTCTTGGGTTGCTTGTTGGGAGTCTCACTACCTATTTAGACTTGAACCCTTTTCATCTCACTTCTGTAAGTTATAGCTGTCACTATGTTGTACCTTTGCTTTTCAGATCAAATTGTCTACCAATACCTATAGAAGGGGCTGTCTTCTCTAAATCTTCCTTGCTCCATTAATCCAGTATATTTTCAGGTCTTGGTCCCATCTAGTCTGTCTTTTCCTGCAGTGAACCAGGCCCTACCTAGCCCCATCCTCAGCTAGAATTGAGGTAGTCATAAACAGGGGTGGACTGAGTGACTGAAGACCATAGTCTTGCTTTTAGTTCTTTAGATTCACTTACAACTGAGTTATGGTTATTTGCTCACACATCTATCTTTCACATTTGACAGTAGACTCTGCAAAGGGAATTACTTTGTCCACAGGACATTAGCATAGAGTAGGCCCTCTGTACATGTTGGTTGAAATGAAAATGAAAAATGTATAGCTATACAAATGCTTTCTTAGTCTTAGTGACTGAGAGTCCCCTCAAGCTCTCTCCAGTGGTGATGTCACTGACTCTGGGGTGTAATGAAACTTTCTATGAGGAACTGAATATTCTTTGGAGGTTGGTAAGGGGTGGATGGGGATTTGCATCCACTGGACACTTCAAATTCCTCTCCTGTTGGATGAGAACTGTTTTCCAGGATTTGCAAGAAACTACATTTAGGAGAAAAAATGGTAACTGGGGAAAAGGTGTTTTTTTTTTAAATGAGAAAATAGAAATTTTTAGAAAATGAGTTTGAAGTCCACTATTGACTGCCTTCAGCCATAGCCCCCTGGCATCTTTTCTTGTCAGGTCTCAGAAGCTAAGCAGGGTTGGGCCTGGTGAATACTTGGACGGGAGACCTTCTGGGAACACCAGGTGCTGTAGGCTTGGGAGAAGGACCTGGAAACCCACTCCCAAAAATCAATCCACCATTGAAAACACTATGAATGACAGAGAAGCACTGACGATAGTGATGGGTATGGCATGGTGTTGGGGAGTGTTTCATTCTGGTGTACATAAGGTCACTATGAATCAGACTTGACTTGATAGCACCTAATACCCTAATAACAACACTGACAAACTAGCCCAATGGAAATACAAGTTTTACAGGTGCTTGCAGAGTGAGGTGACCATTAGCATTTATGTGTTTAATCATCTGTGTGTGCCTAGGCCTATGTTGTGTGCAGATAAGGGATTATTGCCAATATATGCACTTAATGCAATGTAACACAAAGTAATCTAGTAATCACATTCCTCTTGTTTTTGTCTCCTAAAGTGGTACCCAGGGTATGTTTACCTATAAAGATCAGTTTGAAATAGAAGCTGCACTAACTTCTAGATGTCTTATGCCACAGGTATATTCTAAATGGTAATACTAGATTATGAAGAATGAAAAACCAAGCGGCATGCAAGGAGAAGAAAAAATTAACTTCCATTTCTGTTCTGATTTTGGTGGCTCCTATTTAAGTCTCCTATCATTAATAACTTAGATAGGCTTTTGATAACTTGCAAAATATTTTTCTATCTCTGCTTTTTAAAATTTTTTATTAAAACCTTTATTGGTAATTTTAAATATACAACTTAATGGATCTCATTATGACATTTCTGTACATGCATTTAATTGTACATTGCTCATGTTCACTCCCCATTTACCCTCTCATGACCCTCTTCCCTATCCCCTCCTTCCCCATCAATGGTCCCTCTTCTACTTGCATGTCTTTTTGTCAGTGTATCTATATATGTACATCCTGATTTTGTTGTAAGGGCTACATATGTGATATTTCCTTCTTTTCTCTCATTATCCTTTTTTCTTGTCACTTCCCCCTGTTCTTTAGTCCGTTATCTTTCCCTACATGGGCCCCTTCTACTTTCATGACCTATGCTGTTGTTAGGTGCCATTGAGTCGTGTCCAACTCATAGTGACCCTCATAGGGTTTTTAATGGCTGTTTCAGGATTGCGGTACCGGGAATTGAACTCAGGACTTCAGAAACTGCAGAGCAGTGCTCTACCAACTGAGCTAAACCCCAGCTCTTTCATGACCTTTATGTTTTAATAATGAATATATTGAAGTCTAATATCTGCATATGAGAGAAAACACATGATATTTATTTTTCTGGGTCTGGTTTATTTTGCTTAAAATGATGATTTCTACTTCCATCCATTTTCCAGCAAATACCATAATTTTGTCCTTCTTTGTGACTGAATAAAACTCTATGGTGGATATATACCACAATTTCCTTATCCACTCATCTGTACATGGACATCTAGACTGATTCCATATCTTGGCTGTTATGTGTAATGTCACAATAATATGGATAAGCAGGTATCTATGTGGTATATTGACTTATATTACTTAGTTTTATGCTCTGTCATGACAACACTCTGGGTTGTACATTGCTTCTGGAACAGCAATTTCTGTCAAATAAAAACTTTACAGTGGTCCTCATTCACCTGGCACTGTCAGGCTTCTGGCTTGTCCCCAAAGTCAAAATGACTATGAAAGGTGAGTGTTTTGAATTGATTCAGGACATTGAGGCAGTCAAGACAGCTCCTGTAAAGACATTCACAAAAGAGGACTTCCAGAACTGCTTCAGAAAGTGGCAAGAATGATGGAATATGTGTGTTTGAAGTCATGGGGAGTATTTTTCAGGGGGATGAATGACAATGTGTCTTCTACTGTAACAATTTTTTAACTTAAACATTCACTGTATTTTTTGATCAAGCCTCATATTTGTTCCCGTGTGTGTGAGCTATTTTTATTATTTTTCATTTTCTTACCTTCTGATTCCTATATTTTCCTTCTACCTTCCACACATCTTCTTTCACTCCTGATGTGTGAGCTGGTGCAGGCAAACCATTGCCATTTTCCAAATTTAATCCTAGATGAAGAATAGGGATATGTGACTGATGTTCATGCAAGTGTAGGGGCCGGGAATGCATATGTGTATATGTGCATGTGAATGGAGGGAATGCAAGAAGTGAGGTTCAAGTGAGAGCTGACATCAATAAGTCAGGGGGTAGGCTTGGAGAAGAACTTTTATCTCGACCATGGTTCCCAGTATGAAGTTTTATCATAGAGTCTCAGTTTTGTCAATCTCTTGACTGGTTTTCAAAGGATATAGATGCCTTTTCTCGGTAACATAAATAACATAAACCATAACACTAACCATTGTTTAATAGTAAAACCTTAAATTATTATCTGATCAAAATTGATTTATTTTACTTTGCATAGTAATTATGGAAAATATACATGTTATTTACAGAGTGTTATTTATTTCATAGGACTAATTGTTGCTGGTCTGTCTGTGCTTCCCCATGTTGGAGATCCTTTAGCATCCATGGTAATTGTAATCTCTGTGTATCCTTTGCTATATGAGGCTAACACTCCAGAAACTATTCACTTCACCTTTGCTTTCCCTCCAATTTGAATAAGCAGTCTATAAGTAGAAGATGTGTTTTGGTTATGATATCATGCCATGAACAGCTCAGCATGATAAACAGAATTAAAGAGAATTATTATGATTTTCTACTAATTTACATTTTTTCCCCATAGAGAGCGAACACTTTGCTGAATCAACCATGCATAAATAGTAACTAGTATTAGCATAAATATTAAATATAAATAGGATATAATTTAGAACAAAATTTAGGGAACTACAAACACCTGGGTACAATTAGACACCTTCCTATTCCTTGTTACAGATTTTAATTCTTTTACTTGCTGTGATTTTAATTTTAAGGAGAAAATACTTAACTCTTTCTCTTACCTATCTGAAGCTGTGAAAGGGTTCTGGCCTTGTATTCAGCATTCCAGCTGTTGGAATGCAAGTTATAGCATTCTTCTGTGGTGGCCTGAGATTTCGAGGTTTAATTGTACTTGCAGCTCAATGTACCCAATTATGATTAGCAAAGACATTAAAAATGTTTGGTCAATTAAAACATAGTCAATTTTTACTTCATGGGTATTTAAGGTAAATTTGTATTTTTATCTCCTCTTGTGTATTTTTTGAGTTCTTTTAAAAATTTACTTAATTTTAAAAGATCTTCCCAGTCTATTAAGGAATTTAGGGTAATAAAGGACATGTACCTAGCCCCTATTTTTATCCCAGCTTTGTTCTATCTAGTTATAGTCTGAAGAAATTTGTATTATGTTATAGGAAATGAATATGCATTTCAAGAAGCCAGTTAAGAAGAGTCATGTGGGTTTTGTAGTTACATTACAAAGGAAGCATAGGGTTTGTAATGTCTTTATTGACAAGTCAGAAATTACTGTGGTACAAAAATGATAGTCCCCACTCTATTCCCCATCACTGCTTTCAACTATGATCTTGTTTCCTAATGACATGTCAGGTAGATTTCATAGCGTTTTGGTCACTTGCAACATGGGGTTTGGCTAAAGGTTTGTCAATCTTGCTTACCTTTTCAAAGAACCAGATTTTTGTTTCATTAATTCTACTTATTCTTTTAGACTCCATTGCATTAA
>VMDO01017838.1:0-43811 GCA_007922755.1 Pedetes capensis
CTGTGTATGGTTGTTGTTGTTGTTAGATGCTGTCAAGTATATTAAATTATTCCCCTTTTTAATAAGATTCTTTAAGTCCTTCTCTTAGGTTTTTAAGATGTTTTTATTTTTATACCAAATGTTGTCATACCTGGAAATAAGAGTAAAATAAATCCTTCTCCTAAAAATGCTTAGCCTGCAGCCATAGCCCTGTAGCATCTGATCTCATCAGATCTTGGAAGCTAAGCAGTATCAGGCCTGGTTATTACCTGGATGGGAGACTGTCTGGGAACACCAGAAGCTGTAGGCTTGGGAGAAGGACCTGGCAACCCCCTCCCAAAAATCAATCTGCCCTTGAAAACCCTATGAACATCAGAGAAGCACTGACAATAGTGTTTCCCCTGTTTTACAGAGGGTCCCTATGAGTCGGATACTGACTCGATGGCACCTAACAACAACAACAACAAAAATGCTTATGGAAAGATACTTTCATTAAGTAATCTTCTTTCATTGGTAATATATTGCATCAGTAAAATTTGGGGCATTGGAACATTAGGCAGAGAGAAAGATTATTTGAGCACTTAAGGATTGAAGCCTTAATGTATTTTAGAAAGCAAAATCATATTACAAGGCAGTCCAGCACAGAAATTGACTTCCCAATTGTCTTGGTCATATCTATTATTTTTGTTCTCTTTCATTATCCAGGAAATTGTTATAAAACATTACATGTTAGGCATGGACTAAATAAATCTAAGAAGAGAGTGGGGATTGGATTCCTAGCTATTGGTAATTAATGAAAGTCTATGTTGGATTTTCAGTCAATCTAGCACTTACTAGAAAAAAATGTATTTGGATTATCTGTATGGAGAGCCCATATCTTCTCAGATCCATACAAAGAGTAAAATTAGGGAGAGTAATGACTGCCACTTTTCATTTTAGGTAGAAGGTGACCCACACAAAGAAAAGTAATCCCTTTTTAGTTTAGAGAACAAAAGGAATTTGGATTGAAATTACTCTCTAACACATTATCTTAACATTTACCTCATTTATAATATTGGAGTCAAGTAACAGTGTTTAAAATTAACCAACATGACTTAAATTTCACTGACGTCTATCTTAAACATCTCTGAGATAAAAGAAATAATTGATTCTATTCTTGTTGAAAAGTAGAAATAAATTTATAAACAATATGAAAGTGGCAAAACTGGTCAATATTCAGTATCAATGTCAACTATATTCCATCAGACAATTTGTACTTCTATTGACAAATATTATTTGCATTACCATTAGTTTTGTACAAGTTCACTTTTATCTGTACAGAATTGCAAAATTGCCTACTCAGAGGTGAATAAAAAGTGGAATGAATGGTATGGATGAACTAGTCAGAACACCCACAAAATTGCAATATCTGACAATTTTTCCTTCCCTCCTCCATCCATCTGATTCACTCTTCTTTCCGTTGTAAGGGAAAGAAAAAGATGTAAGAACTGTGGAGTTCATACTTGACTGGTACTGTTTTAAGCATATGGCAGGTTTTGTAAGCCAGATAGTTGTTGGAACACTCTACTCTCAAGAGAGCATCTCTGTGAATTCTCTGGAGCCCCCAATTACTGAGACATGTCACAGCAATTTCTTTAATGGAACAAGGTATTATTTCCTGAATGTTAACTTTCTATTTTGCCTCTAGAAATCAGGAGAAACTCCCAGCTTTTCTTTAAGAGCTTTTTACTACTGTTTTTTTGAACAAGTCCTGAGGCAACTTAGGACATCTCTCTTATCATAAAGCCCACAACTGGTTCATGGGAAACATAGCTCCACCTCTTGTTTTAACAAACTTTGGGGCTGCAGACTTCTCAAAGAATCCACTTTAATTTCAGCCCTTGTATAAGTGGTTTGCAATCCAATTACTTATCCTTTGTATTACACACATTGGATTTAAATACACATGTCCACACTTCAGAGGTTACATGCCAATATCATCAAATACTCCTATTTATGCCTCACTTCTTGCACTGGATGTTATGTATGGTGGGGCAGAAGGTGAGAGTTACAGAACACCAATGATTCTCACAAAAAACTGTGTATTAATTTTCATTCTTTGTTTTCTTGGGCTTTAAAATCTTTTTAGGAGCTGGAAATGGCTGTTTTAGGGTTGCAAAACTGATCTTCTGGTCTCTGCTTTGAAAGTCTTTGTGACTTACAGACACACATTCTGGAGTTGTGATGCTTTATGAAAACAGACTAGGCTGGGTGCAGTGGCCCACACCTGTAATCCCAGTGACTCGGGAGGCAGAAGCAGAAGGATTGCAAGTCCCAGACCAGAGGCAGTCTGTGTAATTTAACAAGACACTGTCTCAAAAAGTGAGAAAAATGTGCTGGGGGTGCAGCTCAATGGTACAGCACTTGCAAAGAATGCTAGTATGAAGCCCTGGGGTTCAACTCCTAGTACCAGAAAAACAAAACAAAACAAAACAAAAAACAGAACCCAAACAAACAAACAAACAACATGAAAACAAAAACAAAAACAGCTGAGACTGGAAGAAAAGTTGGTTGTATGTTCACATTATAGATGTAAGAATAACTCATTATAATCTTCATTTCTATATTTTCATATGTGACCTGTGGTAATCAAATGAAGCTTACATAAGGAGACACTTTATTCAGAAGTACATTATAATACTGGGATGTGGCTATTACAACAGGGGAAGGAAAATATTGATCTTATAGTTTGAAACTAAAATGTCCCCAATGGTTATATGTTTGGATGTTTGGTCCCCAGAGGTGGTGTTGTCATGGGAAGCAATAGACCTTTGGGAAGTGAGATCCAGTTTGCAGAAGTGGGTCACTGGGTTTTATCTCAACCCCTGGCTCCAGTAATCACTCCCTGCTTTCTGATTGCCATGATGTGAGGTCCTCTGCAAGGGGCCCTGCTGCTTGCCCAGCCACCATGCCTCCCTGCCTCTATGCACTGAAATCTTCTGAACCCTGAACTCCAATAAATCTTTCCTCCCATAAGTTGTTTCTATCAGGTATTTTGCCACAGTGATGCACAGGCTGACTTACACAATTGCTATGACCATCAGATCTTCAAAACTTCACAAAGGTCAGACATAATGGATTTTCTTTTATACACATCAGTAAATAAAGGTAGAGGAAACTGGGTGTCATGGTGTGAATATAAAATATCTTCCAAAGGTCATGTGTTTTAACGTTCAGTCCCCACCTAAATGGTACTAGTCATGGAGGTGTGGACCTTTGGAAGGCAAGACTCAGCTTTGAAGAAGTGGCCCTGGCGGGTGGGCCTTTGGAGATTTTTCACTCAATCATGCAGCCCCGCTTGCTCTCTCTGTTTCTTGCTCTATGATGCCATGACGTTTTCTGCTACAGGTCCTGCCACTGCAGCCATGCATTCCCTGCTGCCATTATGGACTGATCCTCTGAGAGCTTCCAATAAACCTCCTCCCTTATAAATTTGTTTTGATTGATTTTCCTGGTACAGTGATCCACACCCTGGGTACAGGTGACGAGTGTGACAAGAGGGTGGAGTGATCCGACATCTGAGTAGGAAATGTTCTCTGGGGGGAGGATCTGGTAAAGAAGGGTCTTCCACATCCCACTCTGATGCTGGCTTTGGAGACAGTGAGTGTGCTAAAGTTTAAGGATCTGCATTAAGGAAAGAAATGGAACTAATGTTTGGTCAAGTTAAAAAGTGTTTTGTCCAGATTAATCAATGGGTATAAAGAGTCCAGCTAAACACTTATCAGGAATGGAAATTTGGAGAGTCTGTTAGCCTTGTCATAGCTAAGTAAGGGGACATCCGTGAATCTTATCTAAGTTATATGTGAAGGACTGGTTCTTTGCAGTTATGCTATTTGAGGGAACAAAAGAGCATGGGGGGATGCTTACCACCACTGTTTTCCACAAGCACAAGGCTCAGGTAAAGATTGGTACTATAACTTGACATTATTTGTGTATTCTGCCTAACATATACATTTGCAAAATATTCTCAGAGCAGTTCTTCGGTTGCATCCTTTAAGACAGAAAGGGATGGGATTTGATTATGTTTTGAGAATAACAAAAACAGAAAAAAGCAGTATACAATTTTGCAAGGGACCCTGGAAACGAAATTATTTTCAGCAGTTCTATTTCTGAGGAGGCACAAAGCTTTAGGCCCTTGAAATGAGGCCATGTAGATGGAACCTTTATCCCATCTTTGCTAAGAGTCCCCATGTGAATAATTCGAGGCAATTGTAAACCCGTGAAGAATATTGTCACTTTAAAGAAAACCAGAATACTCTCATGTACGAAGGAGCGGTCTATCCTATTAGTCTGAGCACTGAACTGGAAGATAGAACTCCAGTGTTCTAGTTACAGCTTTAATGGGGATTTGCTATAGTCACTTGGGGTCTCCCCTGCCTCAGTCTCCATGTTTCTCCAAATTCTGTGCAAAAACATTCCACAAGCTCTTTCAAATAAGGTCAGTAAAGACAATAACAACTAATGCTGGGCATTGCAGGGATATCCACATGCCAAACACCAACACACACACACACACACACACACACACACACACACACACACACACGAAAACAATGATCTGTGGGAAAATCGTGAAAATACTAAATATGTTTATCAAAACTGATATGATTTATAAAAATGAAATAAAACTTTTTATCAAGTGCTTATTATACACCAGAATGTGTGCAGATATTTTTACATATTTGACACTTAATCATTTGACTCTAGCAAAGACACCTGGAGACTAATGCCCTTATCATTTCAATTCCACACAAGAAGGAAAAAAAGCAGGGAGGTTAAATAGTTGACTTAAGTTTGCCTGCTGGATAAGAGAAGTTTTGTATTCAAGTAGCTTCATTTCATTAATTTGCTATTGATGAGTAATCAAAATAAAGGGTTAATGCGATTAGAGTTTCAATCAACTTGCTGTATCAAGAAGTCATCCATGTGGTAGGAAATCTTTAGTAGCTAAAAGTCTGGGATGTATCAATGTCTGGACCCCCCCCCCCCAAAAAAAAAGAGTTACAGAGTTTACTCTTGGATTTGAAGGAGAGAGCCTACATATTGAGCATTTATAATTAATGTCATCTCTATAAAATTTGTCCTCCCAATCTGAATAAATGCACGTCATTATTATTGATGTTTCCAGTAATTAATGTTATGGTGAATAATATTATTTTTACAAGCTGATCTTTGGAGGGTTAATACTTATAATTCAGCTTATATTTTAGTCTCAAGGTAATTCCAGAGTAAATGGGAACATTATGCGTTAATAGATTCATTTATCACAGCACTCTAAAGCCTGATAGATAATACAATACCTCATTCTGCCTATTTGTCATGTTCCTGAAGGCATACACGGAACCTGTGGCACTTTAGTTTATGAAATTATATTGAAGAGTTCATCAAGTGTTGTCTTTTCTGGTAGTTTCTGCACATAACAGGTACATAATTAGCATAATTATCTCTTTTGGAAAATAAAACAATTGACTTCCCTTTACTGGAATGATCAAACAAAATTTAAAAGGTGGAAACTGTTCAGATCATTACTTGTTTCCTCAAAAATATAAACTAAAATGAATCACACCCTGAACTATAGAAAATGTGTCCCTGGAATTATAGTACCAGTTTGGTCTATATTCAGATCATTCTTGAGTTCTTCAAGCTGGTTTCTGATTAAGAAATAAAACTTTCTAAAAATTATAGTCACATTTACCTCACAGCAGGCAGCAGCCTATGAACTGAATGAGAACTTAAGTATCCCAGAGCAAAATGTGGCCCTAAAAGTGATCTAAGGGGATGGGGAAATGTGAAAATGAATTTTCTGTGCTAGACCATATGCTTTGCTCTCCAGCATTTGTTTTCTGGTATTTCAGAGCCACCATGAACTTCAGCAAGTTTAGAACTCTCTGGTCTTTCAGAGAGATAAAGATATGTGAAGTGGAACTTCGTGGATATGTTTGTGTTAAAAAGAAACTCTACCCTTCGTGGTGACCTGTTTGGCCAAAGTATCTTTGAATGTGGAGTATTTATTAAGTTTATTGACAAATAGGAAGGAAATCCTCAGTTTTATAATTAAACCTTCATTGTTTATTTGGGGGAATGGGTGCAGTTAGAATGAAGCAATATAAAAACTTTGTCCACAGTGCAAAAACAGAGTCAGGAAAAGATTCTTAGAGTTGAAGTTCTTCTAGAATCATTTAGATATTGGCTGACTCATTGCAAGTTTTAGTGAGCTGTTCTAAGGAGCTGAACACAAAGAAGGGAGTTTTTGATGAATTGATACATTCCACATTCTATGTCTGATATGATAGTGCTGAAGTTTATTTATTCTATTTGCAGTAATCCAAAATTTTGTCAAGAAATACTTTGTGGTCTCTATGAATGTTAATGCATACATATAAATTATCATAACTATGAATACTGATAAACTTATAGATCTCCTATTATTCATTAGGTAATTAAGATATATCAGAAAGAATTCTAACTAGGATTAGTCAAATTAATTAACCAATTAGACCATTGTCGTCTCAGCAGTTCTAAATAAATACATCAATTTGCGACCTGTTCCCCAATGCATTCAGTATTGTCAAACTCCATCACCATTACTTATATTTCTTTCTTCAAATTTAATTCCTAATGCTGTTTTAAGGTTCAGATCAAATGTCCGTTCTCCTTAATGCTTACTATGCTCTCTCCTTAAGTTCTGGGTTCCCAAAGCAGTGTAGCTTTTTTTTTTTTCCCCTCTGACTCCATCCTGTTCTTCAACATTGCCACATTTCCTTAACAGACTCCTTTGCTTACAACTCCAAGAAAAATTGTGGAAATTCATTTCATTTCTGACACATAAGTATTAAATACCTGACAATACTGTGTATGTGGAGGGGGTCCTGGTTCATTCCTTAGCCTTCTAAGGCCAAAGGTGCTAATGTCTTCCCAGTGTTGCTGTTCCCTGGGGTCCTCCACAGTACCTCTTGTACATAGCAACTTTATGAAATCTCTCAAATAATCCTTTTTAGATCCTGTTTTCCCCCGGAAATTTGACCAACTTGGTGGGAAGACTCCAGATTTTTCATTTGTTTGATTTGGTTTTCTTTCTCTGTGTGCTGATTTCTAGTTAAAGAAGGTCTAACTTGAATCTTTATGTGCCCCAAGGATTTAGTATTTTATTTTAAATTTAGACATCAAAATGGCCGTTTTACCCTATTTGGTTTCCAGTACTTCTTTTAACTTTTTAAAATTATTTGACTTTTTATTTCAAATGGATTCATCCCTTAACTCACTTTCATTATTTTAATTATGAATTTGGAGGTGAGTCTTAAAGAAGTTCTCTTCCTGGTCAGCAAATATAGGTTTTATTTCACAGAAAACAGTTATGTGGTGGAGAGATGGGACGTTTGTCCCCCCCACCCTCCTTTTTTTCCTCTCCCAACATTGTCTTAAGTGGACCTTTGCGTAGGAGAAGTAAAACCCTATCAGGTCAGTATTACCCACTGAGGGAGGCAGAAATTTCCTGGGGGAGCCATGTGCACAGGGCAACCTTTTTCATGGATTCCCAGGGTTCACTGGGTTTAATGCTGAGCCTGGGTGCTCAGCATGGAGCCTCTGGAAAAGCGCAGATTCTCAGGTAGCTGCCTGACTGGTCTCAGGACCCAGAGGCCTCTGGGAACTTCCCCATCTGCTGCTCATAACCCAGAGAAGGGAATGCTGGGAAACTGCACATCATCACAAATACCACATAGGCAGCAGATGCATAGATTTCCTTTTTGGTGAGACAGTTGAACTTTCTCACAGTATCTATGCCCCTTCTAAATTTTTTCATAGCATAAATCTCTGCTAGTATGAATGCTTCAGCTCTAAAATTCCAACCCCAGTGAATTTAAGTGACATGGAAAGTTGATTACAAGACAGAAGAAGTATTTTTCTCTTCAGCAGTTTAGTCTTTATGCAGAGATATTAAATACTTGGAAATTGTTGAGTCATAGTGATTTTTATAAATCTGTGAACACTAATTAGAATAAGGAAAGTTGATTTTTAAAATGTGTTGCTTGCCAGGCTGAGGCAGAAGGATCAAGGCCAGTTGGAAGCCAGAGTGGTCTACATAGTGAGTTTCAGGCCAGCCTGGGCTACAGAGCAAGACCCTGTCTGAAAAAAACAAAAAAAGAAAAAAGAAAAAAATATTGCTTGAATTATAGTATTAGAGTATTAAGCATTGAATGTGCAATTGCTGATGATTGAAATACTGTAATAATATTGCAAATTCACTAGTTTCCAAGCAGAGGTTTTTGATCATATATTAATATGGCATATTAGTTTGGTGATGTTGCAGGAAAGGTACTCTTACATACTGAGATTTCCACAAATTCACTATACCTTCAGCCCTACATGAATTACGAGGGCAATAATTATGAAGAAAACATTTACAGTCATCAAGACTATGCATTTAAAACACAAAGCTGGTGTGCTTAAATTGCTAATTTAACAGTGTAATTTTACTTTTTTAATAAAATTGTCCCATGTAGGTACAAATAAATTACGCTTAAATTGAAAATACAATTATGAAGATCAAAAGAAAGTGGAAAACTATAAATCATCCAACACAGGTATTCTGAGAACAATTATATTACTCCACAGATAAATGTTCAAGTAGTAATTGTCTACATTTTATGCATTCTAATTTGGCTGAATTTCCTGTTTCATTTTTTTAAATAAAGGTACATTATGTTTCCCGGTGTAGCTTTCAATGTATTTGTTCCTTTAATAAAATGCATACTCTGCTCAGTTTTTGCATGAGCATGTGTTGATCTGCTAAATAAAAAATTACATGGAATCAGGAAACAAAAAACTAAACCAAAAAAAATTTTTTAAATGTATGCCTCTTTGTTTTATAAGAGAAAGAAAGTCTTGGGGCATAATAAATTAGCCACTGTCACATTGAAATAGCTTTTAGAGTTAAATCTTAAGTCACCAAACCAAGGCAAATCAGATTGGCAGAGGGAAAATAATTGAGTAATAGAGGGAAAAAAATGAAGTGATACAGAGTAGTTATCCACAAAAATAACAAATCACTAGAGAACTCTGGTTTTTTTTTTTATATTTCAGAACTCAGCCTAGACAGAACTCTCAAGAAAGAAATAGTGGGATGATTGATCAGCCCCAAAAACATCCCGTGTCAAAAATTTCTAAGAAAAAAATGTTTATTTTCATAGTCAATTCTCTTCACATTCTATACAGAATTGAAGTGCTTGTCTTATTACTTCCATATTTGTTGAAACTACTCTGATGGACTACTTAGAAAGAGCTAAAACAAAAACAAAACAAGATGAACAAACAAACAAATCCCCAGGCTTTATAGGTAAGTTTTCTTTTTTATACAGTGACCTCAAGTTGCATTTTACAGAAAATTGTTCTTAATGACTTTGAAAAGCAAGAGCTATATATCTAGCAGGTAAAATTTTCATTGTTTTTAGTTCATAAATACAGTATTATATGAATGTTGTTGTTTCATGTCATTGAGTAGGATTCCAGTGATAGAGGTCCTATGCACAACAGAAGGAAACACTTCCCAATACTATGTCATACACATGATCAGTTTATGTATATATATGTATATATGTTGTTGTTAGGTATCATTGAGTCTCTCTCTCTATATATATACACACACACATATATATGTGTATATATATATATACACGCACATATATATGCATATTTACGTGTGTGTGTGTGTGTAATTAAGCTTAGCAATTATCTATTGAAATAGATAAAATTAGCTCTAAAATTACAAGAATGAGTGAAATTCTGTAGAATACATGAGCAGGTCACCCATCAAAGGTTTTAGGATTTAGAGAAAGCTTCCTGGAAGAAGTAACCTCTGTGCTGGGAACTGAAGGAAGAGTTAGAGCTCACCAGGTAACAATGAGCAAACAGAAATGTGTGAGAAGGAATGGATTAGGCCAAGAGAAGGGATAAAAGTTTCAGAGTAAAAATCAAACATGGAAACTTCAAGTACTAAGAAATATATTCTATGATGTGTTTTATGACTGCATTGTTGTTGTCGTTGTTAGGTGCACTAGGTGTTAGGTGTTAGGTGCACTAGCTGTCCTTTGAGGTTCAAATGTCCCCTCTTGACATGTGAGTGTTGGTTAGATATCATCTTCCAAGAGAAACCTTGTCACCTCCTGTCTGGAATCACTCTGTTTAATTTCCCTCAAGGCATAGCAACAACTACTCCATTCCTTTATTCCATGTCTCCCCTGATGCCTTTGCAGTGTACTAAGTGAAGAGGTAAGTGGTAAGTCTTTGGAAGCTCCAGCAGAAGGAATCTGTCTTTTTGTTCACTGCTATCTTTTTGAGATTGGAACAGTGGTTGGTATCTTTAGGTGGTTATTAAATCCTTATCAATAATGTTTACTTTTTAGAGCATGAAAATCATCTCATTCCATATCAAAATATTAATAACTATAAATATGTAAAAAGATGTGGAATGGCACCACCTCTGGTATTCTAGTAATCCATTTAAAGTCTTACAGCTAAAAATATTGGGCCCAATAATCCCACACATGTTCTAAGAAGAAAGCACAGAAAGCTATCAATTATCCTGCAAAATATTTTTTTGAGGGATGGATCCAGAGAAGTTCCAGTACTTCAATTTATCACCACTTTCTAGACTTTATAAAAATATTAGAAATTCAAGAGAAAAATTTAAAGCTGTGAGTTACTGGTCTGAGTATTTTGTTCCCTCTCCTCTATCAGTTTGAGAGTGATCATGTTGATTTCCTTTAAATAACAACAATAACAGGAACAGGATTTTAAGAGAAGGATCCAAAAAATCAAGGTGCTTATTGTTGTTGTTAGGTGCTGTTGAGTCAGTGTCCAACTCATAGTGACCGTATGTACAACAAAAAAACACTATTGTCATGCTTCTCTGCTATTCATAGGGTTTTCAATGGCTGATTGTCCTTTGGGAGTTGGTTCAGGGTCCTCCTCCCAAACCTACAGCACCTGGTATTCCCAGGTGGTCTCCCATCCAAATACTAACCAGGTCCGACACTGCTTAGTTTCTGAGATCTGATGGGATCTGATGCCATGGTGGTGTGGCTATGGGCCCAAGGTGCTTATAGTTAGATTAACTTGATATTTCATTTCTTACCTGGAAATTTTTAGGTGCTATCACATCTCACATGGAGGCTCAATCCAGTTCCACAGGGACAGTCTGGCAAAGGTCCCTTTGAGCTTTAAGGAATTAAGACAATATTGAGAGCACTACTTAGTACCTTAGAGAATTATGAATGCAAAGAATTGTCTGGAATAATTCAAGACAGCAGTGCAAAGAGAGACAGGGCATCAATAAAATGGCTTAGACTTTCACCATATGGTGTTAGAAGGATATGTGAACCTTCTGTATGTAAATGAATGCCTAAGGCATTGCCTGGACTTAATATATCTTATTATATCCTGTTGTTGTTAGGTGCCCTCGAGTCAGTATCTGACTCATAGCGACCCTCTGTACAACAGGGTAAACACTATTGTCAGTGCTTCTCTGCTGTTCATAGGGTTTTCAATGGCAGATTGATTTTTGGGAGGGGGTTGCCAGGTCCATCTCCCAAGCCTATAGCTTCTGGAGTTCCCAGGTGGTCTCCCATCCAGGTACTAACTAGGCATGTCCCTGCTTAGCTTCTGAGATCTGATGGGATCGGATGCCACAGAGCTACAGCTGCAGGCATTATATCCTAGACAAGTAAAAGAACTGTTTTGGCACAGAGACACTAGCTGTGTGACATATACCTGTAGGACAAGAATTGAAGAGGCATAAGATAAGGAAGCTGATGAAAATTGCTATGTCAGGGAAATACTAAAAATGATAGTATCACTGGTACTTCAAAAGAACTAGTACATGTGCCTTATTGAAGAGACCACATTTGAATGCTCATGGCACAGAAAGTATCAAGAATTGTCCAGAAAATAACCATGCATTAGAGGGTATTTGGGCTGGGATTTAGCTCAGTTGGTAGAGTGCTGCTCTGCACTCTCTCAGGCCCTGGGTTCAATCCCCAACACTGCAAAAGTGGGAGCAGGATGTAGCAATCCACTCCCAAAGCAATTTGGAAACAATCAGCTATTGGAAACCCTATGAGAGTCACTATGGGTTGGACCCAAGTCGACAGTACCTAAGGACAAGAGAATATTTATTAACAAGTGGTTAGAGGGAATAGGAAAGACCTTTTGATTGATTTTAGTGAAGGAGTATTGCTATATTCTGGGTTTGGAAGATTTTAAAGGTGAGCTTTTACCTTTGACATTTTTGAAAAATATACCTCTCAGTGTCCTCAAAATTGTCTGATTAGTACCAATTATCACATTCCTTACAGCTGATTGTTTGTGATTTTGAGACTTTAGGTATCATGCTGACACCTCCAGCTTCTCTCTGATAACATCCCGTTATCCCTCATGCAACCCTCTTGGGTAGGACCTAAGATCATTTTACAATAGCATTCTCTTGCAGGTAGATCACATATAGTCTGAGGAAAACATTTTCATACTTTTTGGCCAAGTACATGTCACTCCAGGGCAGCACCTCTCTTTTCTTGAGTAGAGCAACTCACCAACCATAGTATCCTGATATGTCAGTTTCTCAAGCCTAAATGGATGACCTGGTAAAATAACACTCCAAGCTTCTGGTGACTGGTGTCACCTTCTCAGGTGATTCCTATACAACCCTTTTCTCTAGGCCTGAATAAAGTAGGATCATGGTGATAGGACTGGGCTTCTATGCTTCAAACCCAGGCCATTTCAAACATTCTATAGTTTTACTTTCCTCACTGAAGAAAAGTAGAGAAATTGTTTGAGCCTTCTTTTATACATGTTTTTCCATAAATTCTTATAATTGAAACTGTAGCAATGGTTGACAGCCTGAGATCTCAAACTAGGTCAGTTTTATTATAGTTGGTATGTTATACAGACAAATGTACATACACATACATATTCTAGAAGAATGTAAAAGAAGCAATTGTTTTCTTGGATAGTAGGCTTAGGGTGGATAGGAGCAATTGGGGAGACATAATTTTGATTTTCATTTTACCCTTATACATAATGTTTAAGTGTTCCTATGTATGTCTAGGGGGCTGGGATTTAGCTCAGTTGGTAGAGCACTGCGCTGCAGTCTCTGAGGTCCTGAGCTCAATTCCCAGCACCGCAAAAATGGGAGAAGGACCTGGCAATCCACTCCCAAGACAATCCCAAAACAGCCATTGAAAACCCTGTCAGGGTCGCTGAGTCGGATACCGACTCGACGGCACCTAACAACAACAACAATGTATGTCTATGTATATATACTTTGTATGATTTTATAAGCATATATGTATATATTCTTGTACATATACGCAAAGAATGTCCCAAGAAATATGTTACTTTGAGAAAAGTTTTCCCACTGAATAAAATTTTGTAGTTAGTACTTGCTGATAGGAAAAATATATTCCATTCTGAGAAAATGTAATCAATATTGATTGAAGTTTTCAGATGGCATGCTTATCTTTATACTTCTGATTTTTTGTTGTTTTCGGTCCTGGGGGTTGAACCCAGGGCTTTGAGCAGACTAGGCAAGTGCCCTACTACTGAGCCAAACCTCAGTGCCTTTTCTCTGTTTTATTCATTTATATTTTTCATGGTACTGGGAGTTGAAGCCTGCACCTTGTGCATACTTTGCAAATGCTCTACCACTGAGTTGTGCCCCTAGCCTGTTTTTCATTTTTATTTTGAGACAATGACTCACTAAGTTTCACAGGCTACTTCTGGCCTCAAACTTGTGATCCTCCTGCCTCCACCTCCCAAGTTGCTGGGATTACAGGCATGCATCACTGTGCCTGGCCTTTGTCTCATTTTTTATCTCAAGATGGAGTGTTGCTAAATTGCACAGGGTGCCTCTGGCCTCAAACTTGACATCCTCTTGCCTCTATACTTCTGTTCTTGAATACAGTGTTTACAAGATGTGTTCTAATATTCTACACAGAATTTTATCTATTTTTCACCTTGTTTTCTGTATCTAACCTTTTCTGAGTTAAATCTTCCAAACTAAAAGATTTCAATTAGAGCTCAGTCATCTCACTGGCAGATAAAGAGTTGAAATTTAAGTGAAAAATCTTATCAATTACCCATCTCTCTATGCTTATTATATTCCTCAAACTTATCAACAACATAAACAATAAATGCTAAGAGATCAAAAAGGTTTTTCTCAAACTAAATGTCCATTAGAAAAATGATATAAAATGCTAAGAAAATATAAGTAGTCAACAGAAGAGTGGTTAACAGACAATATAGTGAAAGAATACCAAAGATATGTTATTTATATGTTTGTGACATGGTTGTTGTTATTGTTAGGTGCCATTGAGTTGGTGTCTGACCCATAGCGACCCTACATACATCTGGAGAAACAACATTGTCAGTGCTTCTTTGTTGTTCATGGGGTTTTCAGTGACAGATTGATTTTTCGGAATGGGTTGCCAGGTCCTTCTCCTAAGCCTACAGTATCTGGTGTTCACAGGTGGTCTCCCATCCAAATACTAACCAGGCCTGACTTTGCTTAGCTTCTGAGACCTGATGGGATCAGATGCCACAGTGCTATGGCTGCAGGCTGCTTGTGATGTGAAGCATGCCTTAAATCCCAGTGACTTATGAGTCAGAGGCAGGAGGATTGCAAGTTCGAAGCCAGAGGCTACCTGCACCATTTAGTGACACCCTGTATCACAATAAAAAGAAAAAGAAATGTGATAGGGATGCAGCTTAGTGGTGGAACACTTGCAAAGCAAGCCTGTGGTCCTAGATTCAATTCTCCAGTACCAATAAACAAGCAAATTCAGCTGGGTGCATGAAACATGCCTGTAATCCCAGCAACTCAGGAGGCTGTGTAAGGAGGACTGCAAATTCAAGGCCAGAGGCAGCCTGTGCAATTTAGTGAGACCCTGTCTCAAAATAAAAAATAAAAAAAATGGAGCTGTTTTTGTAGCTCAGTGGTGGAGTGCCCTGGCTTCAACACTGCAGTACTGAAAAATACATACATACATACATACATACATACATACATACATATTCTATGGTATTATCAGTAGCAATAGCAACTGGAATTATGAAGATTTATGGATGATTTAGATTGTCTATTTGCATTGTTTAGGTATTAATTCAACATTAAACATTCCTGTTCATGAATGAATTTATGTATATTCAATCAGAACACAAAATGTTATTAGAAACAAATAAAAGTTAGAAACTGATTATTATGGTAATTGTCATAAAATGATTCTAAAAATTCAGCATCCTGTTTTTTAACTTGATGGAATATAGGTTATATATTATTGTTGTTACAAATCTCATAAGTGTCAAATAATACCATAATACTATGCATGATTTATTCTCCCCCTGAAAACAATGTAAAGTGAGTGGCTGTCACCTATTGTATTTTTATTGTGCTTCTTCATTACATAAATTTATAAAGCATTAGATTGGACTAGTTTTTTTCTAAAGTGCACTTTTTCCTTAAAATTTGCACGGACATAGTAAAGGTAAAATTTATTAAGGATAAGAATTTGAAAAAATTTCTAATATGTTGGATTACTTGGAAAAGTTACCTTTGGTTACTGAAATGTTTAACCACAAGAGATCAATTAATAACTGGGACAAGATGGAGGAGGAGAAAAACATAATCACTATATTCTAGATCTTGTCATTTTACTTAATATCAGATCTAACTGTAAATATATACTATTCTTAGTTACATTGTCATAAAATATAAAGCAATGCATCTCATTTAACTTCTCCTGAATAGAAATAATAGATATGTGTGTACATTAAATGAATGCATGTGTAGATAGTTTATGAACTAAATGTATAAAAAACTTTGCCTTATTTCTGCTTAAAAATAACAAATTTGGATAATGAATGCTGATTATAGAAGTATTACTTTAGCTCTCTCATATTCTGTGAATATAGAAATAAGGGGGATTTTTAGAAAATGTCTAAGTACTTCTCCAGATCAGAGGCGATTAAATAAATCAGTATTTTTCAGTAACTTATGAGAAAAATTCAAGTTACCAAGAGGGAGAGTCAGAATTATTCTCCATCAATTTTCAAGTTAATGTCCATGTTTATATTTTCTATCTCTATCAGTCCTCAAAATGCTTCTGAAAATGTTGTTGTTGCTGTTGTTGTTGTTGTTAGGTGCCATGGAGTAAAGTCTAACTCAGAGCGACCCTATGTACAGCAGAACAAAACACCCCTGATTCTGTGCCAGGCACGTGATCTTATTTATGCTTAAGCCCATTGTTGCAGACACTGTGTCAATCCATCTAGTGGAGGGTTTTCCTTTTTTCGTTGACCTGCCACTCTCCCAAACATGATGTCCTTCTCCAGGAATTGACCCTTCCTAAGTACACGTCCAAAGTAATAAGATGCAGGCTAGTTATCCTTGCTTCCAAAGAGCTCTTGGGTTGCTAATTATAAATAGAGGTAGCATATGAACATCTGCTTCAGAAGAAAATTTGTAAGTCACCATGAAGTTTTTCATGCTTTCAGTCATTCACACTTATTCACTCCAAACCAACGTCACTCAATTTCATATGTACTTTGTCAGCTACAGCCATTTATTTATTTGTTTACTTATTTTTCTGTTCTGGGGCATTGGCCCCAGGGCCCATGCTCATGCTAGGCAAGTGCTCTACCACTAAGTCACATCTCTGTATCCGTTTTTGTTTTTTATTTTGAGACAGGGTTTCCCTAAACTGCATAGACTTTTTCTGGTCATGAATTTGTGATTCTCCTGCCTCTGCCTCCCAAATTGCTGGGATTTACAGATGTGTGCCACCGCACCCAGATCATCTATAAACTTTTTAATTCAAATAACTTATTTGTGTCTCTTCTACTAAAAGAGTGAATGACCTCCACAAATCAGACAGAAAAATTCAAGAAGGTAGAATGAAGAGAGGTTTTCCAGTCCAGGACAAAGCTTAGGAATGGAGTATCCCAATAGTGTGCAAGTGGATATAGGTCAGGTGGCTAGTCAGCTATATTCTTTAAATGTTAGTCAGTGAAAGACTGAGAATCTTGAAAAACAAAGGACAAAAACGCATTCAAAATTTACATATGGAAATTCAAATTAAGAGGAATTAATCTGGAAACAGTGTTTCTAGCATATTCGAATGCAAAGTTAATGAAGAGACAAATAGAAGCAACGTGGGAATCACAAGGGTTTGCTATGCATAGCCTTTTAAATTTTGGCTCATTTACCCATTAGAGTGAATTTGTGGAAATCGACTAATTCCTATTGGAATCTATCTCCATTTATCAAATAAATGGAGTGGACTATAACAAAACTACGATCGTTAACAGCACTTTGCCTCTACATTCCTCTGCCAAATGCTTGCCCAATCTCCAATGGCTCTGACAAATCTGCAGTAACACATGGGGACATTCATAAATGAAAGTAAACACAGCATCATAAATTAAAGATAAAAGTGCAGTGCTTTCTAAAATGTACTCTTAGGTTTGATGAATTGAAAACATCCTTTAAAAAGCCAAGAAGCTCAATTAGGCCAAACTGTGGGGATTTTTTTTTATCCTCACTCTTCATTCAAATGGAAAGAAGTACTCATCCAGTTTCCCTCTTCTTTATGTTGACTACAGTAATGAGGACCTAGGGAATTCTTAGTCTTTCCTGAAAAGTTTCACCTTATTTCAGGCAGTATATGTGATTCATAATGAATATACTGCTTCTATTTTTGCCATGAGTCCTCTCTAGAGAGCAGCTGATGTTTCATTATTCAAGTGAAGAGCCAACCTTCAATGCGGGCAGTGGTATCACCAGTAGTTGGGGTAGATTATATATTTGCTATCATCACTTATTTACTCAATCCATTGAGAAGCCCATAAAAGAGATATATTTTTCTCTTTTTCCTTTCTTATCTCAATCCTCCTTTTCACTCTGATACCCTAATGCTGACGTTGAAGAGGCAATTAGTTTAGAGATCTTAAATACTCTTTCTTCCTTTCTCTTTCTTTCTTTTTTTTCTTTCTTTTTAAAATCAGATTTTCTGTTCTGCTTAGATCTCTGCTTCATTTGGGCTGCCATAGGCATCCTTTACTTTATTTCACGCATGTGTCTCTGAAGAAATTTGCTGAAAATATGACATTTGTTTATTGAATTGTTACTATGAAGTGGATGCCATGTTATTGTTGTTGTTGTTATGTGCTGTCAAGTTGTGTCCGACTTATACTGGCCCTCATAGGGTTTTTAATGGCTGATTGTTTTGGGATTGCCTCTGGATTGGATTGCCATGTCCTTTTCCTGTTTTCGTGGTGTGGGGATTAGAACTCAGGACCTCAGAGACTGCAGAACAGTGCTCTACCAACTGAACTAAGATAGGAGAGACCAATCCCTGGAGAAAGATCATGTTTGGGAGCATGGCAAGTCAGTGAAAAAAAGGAAAACCCTCCACCGGATGGATTGACGCAGTGTCTGCAACAATGGGCTTAAACATAAATAAGATCGTGTGCCCGGCACAGAATAGGAAAGTGTTTTGATCTGCTGTACATACAGTCACTATGAGTTGGACTCCACTCAGTGGCACCTAACAACAACAACATGAAACGGATGTGGAGTCTATTGGGAGATGTTGACACAACGAATGAGGTAGGGGTGCTAGTCTTGTAAGGGGCAGATTTCCATGGTTCATGAGAAAACTAAAATAGCATACCACTCCATTATTAAAACATAGATCATGACAGTGGTCAGGATTTAAGTAGGGAAAGATAATGGACTAAAGAAAAGGGGAAGGAGGCAAGAAGAAAGAGTAATGGGAGAAAAAATATATCACATAACTTGCTCTTATGGCAAAAACAGGATATACATATATAGATTGTTGTTGTTGTTGTTTGGTGCTGTCGAGTCGGTATCCGATTCATAGCGACCCTTATAGAGTTTTCAATGGCTGACTATTTCAGGATTGCCTTGGGAGTGGATTGCCAGGTCCTTCTCCCATTTTTACGGTGCTGGGAATTGAACTCGGGACCTCAGAGACTGCAGTGCAGCGCTCTACCAACTGAGCTAAATCCCAGCCCCACATATATAGATAGACATACTCTAAAAAAGACATGCAAGTAGAATGGATACCAATGTTGGAGAGGGAGGGGATGTGGGAGAGGGTTATTAGAGAGTTAGGGGGAAATTAATGTGAGCAACATACAATGAAATGCAGGTATGGAAATGTCAGAATGAGACTCATTAAGTTGTACATTAAAATTTACTAATAAAAATAAATAAAAGAGTGTACCTCTTTTATGTCATATCCACATAGCAGCAGCTGCTATTAGAAAAAACAACAGCCCATCCCAATCACATCTTGAAAACAATCTTTCTAGCCCCTCACAAACCTTTGGAGTAGCCAGGCAACCCAGAAACCAAGTAGTGACAAAAAAGAGCAGAGGTTGAAATGACCTCCTGCTAGTCTGTCTGCCTCTGGTGACAAGAGATCTGTGTCTACCTACATACATAGAGGAATGCCTACAGCTAGCTGAAAGACATTAATTAATACCATATCAAAAGTATTTTTGCCTGTCAGAGTTCCATTAATACTACAGAAGACTTTAAAACTGATCTACAAATTTATAATCTGTCCCTTGCTACTATATTTCCATTTCCTTTCCAGTGAATTTCCACAGAAGTATCAAATACTGTAACTACAGTAACAATTAAGATGTAAGCATAAGGTATTAGAAACATTTAGAATATATAAAACAAACTCTTTCCTTACTGTTGTTGTTATGTGCTATAGAGTGGAGTCTGATTCATAGTAAATCTATGTACAACATAACAACAGACCACCTGACACTGTGCCATGCCTGGCACTTTACCTGTCAGTACCTCTCTGCTATTCATAGGATTTCGATGGCTGATTGTTTGGGGAGTTGGCTGCTGGGTCCTTTTCCCAAGCCTACAGCACCTGGCATTCCCAAGTGGTCTCCCATCCAAGTACTAACCAAGCCAGAACCTGCTTACCTTCTGAGATCAGAGGAGGTCGAATACCAGGGTGGTATGGCTCTAGACTTTCCTTACTAGGAAGGTGCTATCCAATTTAGAGATAAGTCTGTTCTGAATAATAGTAATCATAGTAATTCTCAATTTTTCTTTTTACTATTATCAAACCAACTGAAAGCAAGATCAAGCATACTTGTTTAAATATCATACTTGATTATCAAAAACAATTTGTAAATGGTTAGAAATAATGCATGTATTTTTAAGCAATTAGTTAGGTATTAACAGGCCAGTGGAAGAAAAAGGGATAAAAAATGGCTTCTACTTTCAGCCATGACATGGGATGGACTTCCCAGGACATCATGTGGGATGGGCCTCCCAAGACATCAGAGAGACATTATTCAAATGGGCCCCACTCCTTAACCAAGATGAATGTCTGCCTGAGACCTTAGGTTATGACCAAAGGCAGATCATTTCCAGGTATCCATCTGAGGGATATCCACCTTTGGAAATATAACAAAAAGTCTACTAATCCATTTTCCAAAACAAAGATCCATTTGCTCAATTTGCTCCATTTGCTCAAAATCACAAAAGATTAGTAAGCAACAGGAGGCTTTCCCTTCAGCCTGTCTGGGAAGGAAAGAGCTTCACTTTGTGCCTAGGCTCATATCACTGCTTTATTCTGGTTTCAGTAAAACTAGAGGGAGGACAGAGACTGGCACTGCGCTCTCAAGAGTGTCTGCCTTATCTGTCAATCCAAGGTGCTTTGCCTTCTAAAAAAACTTGCTTAACTTCTGTTCTCTGCATCTTTTCCTTCTCCTGGGGAACATCCTAATCTTACATCATTTCATTCAAAGAATAGGTTTCTTCAGGTCTTTTATTCACATTTCTCAAGGTGCCACAATTTTCCCTGGTAATAATTCCTTAGGGCTGGCTGCACTATCACTTTAAAATAAACCTTGACTATATTCTGCTCTTGGGAGAAGGATCTGGCAGCCCACTCCCAAAAAACAATCTGCTATTGAAAACCCTACAAATAGCAGAGAAGCACTGACAATAGTGTTTTTCCTGTTGTACACAGGGTCTCTATGAGTCAGACCCTGACTTGACATGTAACAATAATAACAACAACAATAACAACAACAACATATTCTGCTCTATTCTGTGTCTTGCCTGAATTCTTTCAAATAGAGGTTATAAGGACCAAGGCATTGCTTCTGACTTTCTGGTAACAACAGTTCCCCAAACTTGTTCATTGCTAAGAGTACAATTATTACACATAATACAGTTTAAGCATCCCTAATATGAAAATCTAAATATAAAATGCTCCAAAACATTAAACTTTTTGAGGAAAAAATTTTGGAGCATTTCTGGTTTTGGATGTTTGGATTAGGGATGGTCCTCTGGTAAAGACTATGAGAGTATTACAAAATAAAAAGAACTCCAAAATCTGAAACATTTCTGTTCCCAAGCATTTTGGATAAGTAAAATGCTCATCCGGTATGCTGTTGTCATTCTAGTTAGCTGCTGTCAAGCGAGGTCCAACCCATAAGAAAAAGGATGAATTGATAAAGAAATTACACATATAATTCCATTATCATAATAGCACAGTTAAAGAGAAAAGAAAAGAACACTTTTTAGTATAATATGGACATATTGACCACAAAAAGTAAATGGTAGTCATTAATTTTTCCCAGCCAATTAAATTTATATTTACTCCCTCTACCCTTAACACTAAACACTTAATGCTTAACACTTAACTCTAAGAAAAGAGAACATCTGATACTTCTTTCTTAGCCTTTGCCATAATTAGATTTGCCCATAAATTTGAAGAAGCTCATAAAATACAACCAATCTGGAGATCATCTGAATTGTTTTGAATAGAAAAGTAAAGAGCTCAATATAAGACTAGAAAAAATATGAACTTACTTAAGAGATAACTGGGGACATATAAAGTGAGTTAAAGGAAATGTGCAATATGATAGTACATGGTCAGTTTATAAAACCGTGTTATTGTTAGGTGCTGTTGACTCATGTCTGACTCATCATAACGCTCACAGAGTTTTCAATGGCTCATTGTTTGGGGACTGTTTCAGGAGTAGGAGTATTACATGTAGGGAGTATTTTAGAAGTAGCTATAAGTTCCCAAGTTAAATGAATTTTCAGTGAAATTTGAACTGATATTACCTCAGAAATCTAGAGAACACTTGACTGTTAAATACAGTCACTTAGAATAACAAAATAAGTATGCCTTTGTCATTGGGCTGCTTTCAATTTACTACAAAGTTCAGCATCATCATTTTTACTAAATCCCCATAAAGTTCACTTAAGACATTGCAACTGACATACTACTTTCTATAGTGAATCAGAGAAAGATGAAGTTGGGCTGAAACTCCCTAAGATCACCATCTGGGGACATTTGATATAAAATTGGCAAGTATGGCAAGATGGACATTTTTGCAAGTAGGTGGTAGAGCCATACTGTCTGAATCCTTAAGTCTGTGATAATATATTTGTTTCTCTCTTTTGAAGGTTGTCGACTAAAGAGGACATTCTTTACACATTAGTGAACTTAATCCCAGAACTTTCAAGTTACTTGAAAGGAAAAGCATGTTCTCAGTGGGTTAGTGGAATAGGCAATGTAGAACATGCCATTTAGTACGTAGTATGTTGTTCTTGTTAGGTGCTGTCGAGTCAGTGTCTAACTCATAGAAAACCTATGTACAACAAGCAATACAGTATTGTTAGTGCTTCTCTGCTATTTATAGGGTTTTCAGTGGCCGGCTGATTTTTGGGAGTGGGTTGCCGGGTCCTTCTCCCAAGTCTACAGCACCTGGTATTCCTGGGAGATCTCCCAAGCACTAGGCAGGCGTGACCCTGCTTAGCTTCTGAGATCTGACAGGATCAGATACCACAGTGGTACAGCTTCATACAATACACAGCATAGAGAGAGCTAAATAAATGGACAAAAATATGCTATCTTTATAGAAAGGAGAAATCAGTAAAGATGCAATTTTTCCTAAGTATATCTACCCATTTAATAAAATTCTAATAAAAACTTCAATAGAAATTCCATGGAACTTGATAGGATCATTCTACATGTATGTATGTATGCATATGTTATTCTAAGAGCAATAAGCAAAGGAAATATACTCTTTTGAATAAAAAATAACTTGAGGTGTAGAAATCAGGCAATCATAAAGCTGTTAAATTTTCATGTTGCAGCTATTCCTCCCCAAGTGATACAGGCTAAAAACATTCTTATATAGGAGAATATGGAGATGGGTCAAAATAAATGTAGATATTAGTATTGTTTGTAATAATGAAGTACTTCAAAATTTGTCACTTAAAAATTGATAATAACTGATATAAAACACACTATGTATATATGTACAAATAAAATAATCACAACAATGAAAATTAAAGATCTACAACTCCTAGGGGATGCTAGGAAGGAATAAGGAAAGAAAAGGGGCCTCTGCATTCATTTACTTCCCAGGCACCATTTGAGATATGAGCATCAATATCTGCTTCCTCTGGGACAAATGGCTTCATTGGTGTTGAGTAACATCCTTGTAGATAATACCCTTTTAAAATGGCATGGCCTGGGGCCAATAACATCCCTCATGTATGAAGACAATAAGTGTCTCTATGTCTAGACTAGCTAGGGTGACCATCTTTGAGGCAAGACCCCTCCTTTTTTAAAGAAAAAACTTGTTTCACAATCTAAGAAGCCCAGCCTAACCCAAAAAGGTGAAAGAAATAAGACTTATCTGAGAACAAAATTTAAAAATGAGAGGAGTATCTGTCACCTTAAGGAAATATAGAATTATAGTCCCAAAAGCTCCACCCACTGGACAGATGTTCACAGTCTGCTATAGATCTTTACGGCTGGGCCTGCCCACTTTTTGACTTCTAATTCAGAAAACAAAGCTTTTTCTCTGTACCCTCTCCATCTCTTTTCCCCTCAGCATCTGGACCCTGTCACCCACGGCATTTTCCCTCTCTGTAACTCTAAGAAACTATACTTAAATTCCTTTCTGTGTTTTTAAATTCTTTCATTAACAAGATCAAGAACCTCGAAGAGGGACATTGTGTCCTGTGGTAACATAGCTGCAGGCATTAACCTGAATGTTTCCGAAAAATATAATATTGAATTTTAAGAAGCATTTTGCAAAATAATATATTTGAATAACCATTAAATTAGGAGATTCTATTCAAATTTCTTGGGAATATATACAACATTGAAGCAAAACAATAGTAAACACATATTAAGGATACTGATTGCAAGTGGGAGAGATTGAAAGAGATGGGACCAAGGAGAAATATTTACATATCTTTACTGACATTGTTTGCTGGACTAATGAAAATTTATTTTTGTACTTTATAGAAGTGTGTGCAATTTTTATGTACATAAATATATATTTACACTAGATATTCATGTATGTTCATATACCTACATATACACATGTAAAAATCTTATGTAATACACTTTAGCTACAAATGTAAAAAAATAATTTTGCTACAATGGAATGAGAATTGGAGCACCAGCAGGTATCTTAGGCTCATTTATGATGCTTTAACAGAGTACACAGACTGGGTACATTTTAAACAATGACTTATTTAGACTCCTGGTTCTTAAGGATGGGAAGCCCATGAATGTGGTTGTGGTTGACATCACATCCTGAGAGAACATGAGAGAGAGAGAGAGAGAGAGAGAGAGAGAGAGAGAGAGAGAGAGAGAGCGAGCCTGAGAACTGGAGAAGAGAATCAAACTCCCTCCTTTTATAAATCCATTCATGAGGTCAGTGCCCCATGACTTCATTACCTGTTAAGTGTCCCACATCTCTATACTGTTATAATGGTGATTTTCAACATGAGTTTTGGGAAGGACATTCAAACTACAGCAGCAGGATTGTCTCAATTGGGAAATGTCATAAAGCAATGGATAAATATCTCAAAATAACTGACCATAAAAAATTTACAGAGGGAAAGAGAAGACAGGCAAGGCAGAAGTGGGAATCTTTGTTAGCCCAATCTTGATCTTACAAGTGTCATGTCATTACCATTGCTGTATTTTATTAGTTATATGCAAGTTAACAAATCCAGTTCATACTCAACCCAAGAGGCTTATACAAAGGAGTGGATTTTTGGAGGCAGGGATCACAGGGGTCCATGTAACATAACAGGCTGCATATCACAATCAGAAACTCCATTTCTTTAGACTATGATTAAGTTTAATTTAAAATTAGATTATATAATACAAGGAAATAAAGTTAAAGTCCAATTTCAAATGATAAGTAAAAATGTTAACATAGTTTTTCAAAAAGATTGAGGTTGTCCAAGTTTTGCTTTAGTTGGTTCTATAATCAACACCCACAGAAACAGCAGTCAAGAAATCAAAAGACACAATGCATTGGGAAAAGCTGTAGCAAAAGACCTCTTTAAAGTGTTCAAAATAAGGATGTCACATTGAAGATGAATGTGCGACTGACTCTGTTATGATATTTTCAGTCACGTCATATGGTTGTGAAAGCTGGGCATTAAATAAGGGAGATAGGCAAAGAACTGATACTTTTGAACTATGGTGATGTAGATGAATATTGAATATACCATAGACTGCTCAAAGAACAAACAGATCTATCTTAGAAGAAGTGCAACCAGAGTGCTCTTTGGAAGCAAGAATGTTTAGACTGTGTCTTACATATTTCGGTCATGTTGTCAGGAGGGACCAATCCCTAGAGAAGGACATCATGTTTTGGAGAGTGGTGGGTTAATGAAAAAAAGGAAGACCCTCAACTAGATGGACTGACACAGTATCTGCAACAATGGGATTACATATTAAAAAAAGGTCATACTCATGAGACAGTTTTGGGGAGTGTTTCATTCTGTTGTCACTCTGAGTTGGACCTGACTCAAGGGCAGATAACAACAAACAACACCATAAAGACCTGAAACAACAGATGAAAAAACTTTTAGAAATAGAGGTACAGAAATTGAAGAAAGGAGAGTGAAGTCTTTTACAGAAAATAAGTTTATCAACCAAAATTCAAAAACACAAAGAAAACCAACAAAATCAGTAGTGTCAATATGGAGCCCTTTCTAGAAATCTCTTTTTTCAGAGAAACTACTATGACTGACAATGTGGAAGTGGTATCTTGATTGTGAAGCCCTAGGCATATAATACATGTCCTGTACATTTTAGCTACGGACTCTTAGAGTACTATTACTGCCAGACAGATGAAGTTAAAAAGCTAGTACTTCTAAAGTTCCTTGGCTTTTTAATCTCAGACTTGCCTTTCAAGTGTCCTGAGGAAATCAATTAAACATCTGAGTCATAGCTTGGCCATATGTAATATAGAGGTTTTATTAGATAATTCTGAATTTGACTATTTTATGTAGTATTTCCTGAGTTTGAGGTTAAAAATTGGGAAAGAAAGTTAATGTTGAAGGTCAAAATTTACACAGTCATTCCAGCATTACTACTTTACAGAATACTATTTCCTTTATTTTTTCCTAATATCAAGTTCATCTTGACAACTCTATTGCTGTTTTTAAATTATATTTCTTTCTTGTTCCTCTTATGTCCTGTTTAGTTCATTGTATATGCCTATTATATCTTAAATGACATAATATCTACTTATGGATTTTCCCATTTTGTTAGGAATGCTCATCTTCCTTTATCTCAAATAAGAAAAAGAAAATAATCAAATTTTGCATTAATTTTCAACTTTACCTAATCAAAATCCTACTTCCCTCTGTCATTCTTTACTAGATTGGTGAAAGGATGATCTATACTATCTGCACTTACTGTCTTTTACTTATGATGAATCCTTTGAAACTGGTTAAACTGATTACCAATGTTGTTAGGTGCCTTTGAATGGGGACCAGCTCAAAGAGACTCTATGTACAACTGAACAAAATTCTTCCCAACTCTGTGCCATGCAGGGAATTACGTTAGTGTTTCTCTGCTATCCATAGGGTTTTCAGTGGCTGATTGTCTTGGGATTATTTCTGGGAGTGGGCTGCCACATTCTTTTCCCATTTTTGTGGTGCTGGGGATTGAACTCAGGGCTGCAGAGCATGGAGAGCAGCACTCTACCAACTGAGCTAAACCCCAGGCAATACCTTTTCTGAATCCAAATTCAATAGAGTTTTCTTAGTCTCAGCTACTTTCTCCTTTTCTGTTAAGACTTTATAGGGTAACTTTTCACACTTCTTAAAATCTTTTCCTTGCTTTTAGCAAAATAATTTGACTCTCTCCCAAATCAACCATTTATATAGCCTAGGAAGATCCATAGAAACCTATTTTTCTCTTTCTATTTTTCTTTGTCCTTTTCCGTAAAGTAGCCACTGTCAAGCCTGTAATTCTTAAATCCTCCATTGTTACCTTTACAAGTTGTTTAGCAGTTAATGTTTTGCTACAGCCCCCTTGAATTTTCCCATCTCCTTGTATCATCTTTCTTCTCCTTATATCATTCTTCATAATTAGAATGTTTATAAGGGAGTATTGGTGATGAAAACAAAGCATTCTGATGGACCAATGATCTTAAAAGGAAGCAAATAAAGTGGATATACAGGCTCATGGCTGTAATCTCAGCCACTTGGGAAGTAGAGGCATGGATAGCACAAGTTTGAGGCCAGAGGCAGCCTGTGTAACTTAACCAGACCCTGTCTCATGATAGAAAAAATAATAATAAGGGGGTATGGGTGTGGCTCAGTAGTAGAGTTCTTGCAAAATATGCATATGGCCCTGGTTAAACCCCAAGCACTGGGAAAAAAACAAAGACAAAATGTAAGAAAGTAAAGAAACAAATAACTCTACCTACTGGCAGAGGTAATTGTATTTGCAAACTCTTGGAACTTTAAAAATCAGATTTTTTTTTCAAATTTAGCAACTAAGTTTGAAGTACATAAATGAACATATATTCTGAAACCAATTAAGATAAGTAGATCAAGTGTCTCTCCAAACCATGCTAAATCTTTTTGCTAGAGTTCCAAATATTCCTTAATAATTTTGTTGAATTGTCAACTTGTGTATGCCAGAGAAGAGAGGAAATGGATAATTCATATGCCTCTGTGAAGAGAATGCTGGTTGACTTTGGGAATGGGTGTTCAACCTTGGGAATACTATGTAATGGAGGATAAGAGGCAAAAATAATTTACATCCAGAAAAAGGCTAAATAATACTTTAAAATAAGATCAGGGAATAATGTCATTGCAGTATCTGGATTTTGGTTCAGAATAAAAGGTGTGATCATCTTTGCATACTCTAGGGAATTATAAGAGGTTAGGAACATCTGGGTATAACAGGCAAGGTGGCTTGAAAGAGAATTGGTGAAGACAAATATCTATTCTTCTACATAAGTATCCAGGGGCTGTTTCTCACTATATATCTACACATAGTGGGTGTGTAGACAGACACAAACACACACATAATATATTCTATATATATATAAAATATTATATAAATGTATATATATGTATGTATATATATATACACATATATATCAGCTATACCTTGGACGTACATTTCTCATTATTTCTTGGGATCATAACCATAGGTGAGAAGTTTTGCAAGCAAAAACCATTTAAAAAGTTAAGGGCCAAAATGAATGGAACATTTATCAAGCAAACAAACAAACTCCTCCTAAATTATGGCAACAGAATTTAAGAAGAAAAATAGTATTTGGTGGTGAAAGAATTATTAAATTGTTTATGTGTCACATAAACTATTTGTAAATACATAGACCATAAAATTCATTGGTAATCACATACATTATTTTACTAGGAAGAATTCTGAAGTTGCAACTACAATCTAAGAAGCAATATATTGCCTAAACTTGGACACTTCTAAATTTATATATCTTCAAGTATAATATATATGACAAAGTAATCAGTAGTCAATTTTAAATATTTAACTTCATATTGATGTCATTGTCAAAAAATTTAGTTTTTATCATGAACATCTGTAGCTCTAAACTAGCCTGTGAAATGAGCAGACAGGTTAAGAAAATAAGTGCTCATTTCACAAAATGTATTAAGAATCAAGTAAGAACAGAATGTGAAAAATGATGGATGATTCAATAAAAACATAACAATACTCAAGTACATATTCATTTTTCCACATTGGTCACAAGACACAGTTAGGATATCTAATTTTCAGACATCAAGGGTAATCTGACTATTTTCCTGAGAATTTTTATTGGTAAATCATGGGCATAAATGGAGTCACTAAATAAAATTTTAAGGTAATTTATTTAAAGCTCTCTGTGGCTGGTTTCTTGAAATCTCAATATGTGACTTTATTTTTCATGTCAATTTTTGTCTTTTTCAAAACCATAAACAATATTAAGATACCTTTATGCCGGGCGCGGTGGTGCATGTCTGTAATCCCAGCGGCTTGGGAGGCAGAGGCAGGAAGATTGCAAGTTGAAGACCAGAGGCAGTCTGTGTAATTTAGTGAGACCGTGTCTCAAAAAGTGGAAAAAAAAAAAAAAAGATACCTTTATTACATCATTCTTAGAGCAAAAAGTATTGATGGATTTCAAAGCTTATGTCAACATTATATTTTCATATTTAAAAGCATCAATAATAATGATGACTAAAACAATTTTAGTTATGTTTGCTGCTTTTATCCTAACTGACATCACATCAAAATTCACACATATATCAAAGCCACTAAATCAAAATATATCTTTAAAAAGACAGCATTAGTATTTATGGCTAAGGAAGTGAAATGCAAGGAATATTAGGGTCACCACAATATATTGAACACATTTCTGAAAGATGACAATAAATTTGGCTACTTGGAGAAATATACTATGATTGCTTCATAATGATAAAAGTTATGAATCTTATTTTCCTTAAAATATAGGGGGAATAAAATAAATTAGAACCTCTAAAAATATAAGAAATGGGTTAAAGGGTGTGTCACAATACAGAATTATTTATTAGATACTATAATCTTTTATTGATCAATTAGGAACAAGATTTCCTATGTTGTAATTTCTTTAGAAATTTCTCAAGATTCTAGATAAAAAAATAAGAACATGGTGGATGTTGTAAATTAATGTCTATGCCATTAATCTCAACACACATGGGTTGTAGCCAAGGTCACTAAAAGCATTTCAAAGCCGTGCTAAATTTACATAGCTCTGTAGGATTTTGAGTGATATATACCTCATAGAATTTTTTTTCATAGCCTTCATACATCTGATCCTAAAGCAGTGGGACTAATGAGTAAAAAGAAGGAAGATAATGCATCTGTCATAGGAAAATATGACAGAAAAACACAAAGAGGTGAAAAAATTGAATAAGCTCTTACTATGAAATTTAATCCATCAAAACATAAAATATATTATTAGAATCTCTCCTCTCTCCCACTAGCACAGACCCATGTCCACAGGGCATGATATAAAGTACTAAGTAGACAAGAAAATGGGGAATGATGAGAAACTGACTCTGGCTTATGAGATTTCAGTGTGAAACTAATAGATTTAATTCTAAAAAATAAGTAAGTATATATTGCCATCTAATGCAAAGAAGCACATGATGAAGAGTAAAGTAGAAATTATTGGTAGAAGAGATCACTGCATCATATCATTTATTACTGTCTCATAAATTTCAGGGTAAGTTATGGTTTTACTGGTAATATTCATTAGGTTATATAGCTTTAATAAGTAAATGAAATGTGGACTTATTGCACTGGGATAAACCAGGTCTCTTGTAACATGTAGACTGACAACACATGAGTGATAGTGATGCCTCTCTGCTAAGATATCTCTTAGTGGTGACAGGGTGAAGGGACCAAAATTTTGTCTTCAATATGAGTTTCTCTTTTAGCTCTCACATTTTCCTGTCTAAGGATATTCCATGTTGTCTTGCTGTGCAATTACAGAGATGTAAAGCTAGGGAAGGGCTGGGATTTAGCTCAGTTGGTAGAGCACTGCGCCGCAGTCTCTGAGGTCCCGAGTTCAATTCCCAGCACCGCAAAAATGGGAGAAGGGCCTGGCAATCCACTCCCAAGGCAATCCCGAAACAGTCAGCCATTGAAAACCCTATGAGGGTCGCTATGAGTCGGATACCGACTCGACGGCACCTAACAACAACAACAAAGCTAGGGAAAACTTTTAGATTTACACTACAGGCAAGCAGAATTGACATGTTCATTTTGAAGAAATTATCCTTACTACTGGTCTTCCCAAAGAGAAAAATCACTTCTGGCGTTGCTGTGTTACTGCTCATTATGACTTATTGTTGATAGAAGAATTGGCAATCCTCAGTCCTTCTAATAAAAAGTCATTTTATTTTCAGCCATAAATTAACATATAGAGTGATTCATCTCCTGCTACTCTACATCCTGTCCACTTTTGTTTTTATTTTTATTTATTTTTTATTAATAAATATTAGTGGGGAACAGAGTAATAAGGCTTTTGCTATTTCCATTGTGCACCTGTTATATCATTCCTGGTTACACTTTCATCAATTTACCTAATTTATGGAACCTTTTGATTAATACATGGTAAAAATGACATGCAATTATGAGTTATATTCCCGTTTTCCCAATGTATTCCTGTAGTTGCGTCATACAATTTGAGATCGTCCTCTCTCCCTTTATCCTTCTGCATTATTTCCCCTCCCATCCCCTTCCACAATCTTTGCTCCCCCACTAGTCTCCTCCCCCCTCTTTCTACTTTGCTTATATTTTCTCTCAGATAAGCCTGATTGTTCCTTTTAATACATCTATGTATGTAGTTTTTAAAATGTTTTATATAATAATTATGAGAACAATATAAATTGACATATCTTTTGTAAGATTGTTTTATTTATTGACTTTATATTTCCTTTCAATTTATATTTGTATTCTACCCACTCATTTAATTAAAAAGTAACCTGTCTTTTGCTATTTCTACATGCTTTTAAATTTTTAGAGATAGTTTTCCCACAATTCAAGGATCCATGTGCAACACTTCAAGGAAAAATATTTTATGATGAGATTGCATTTTGAAAAGAATCAATTGCAGAATATATAGTATCTTAAATATTTTTATATCAAAACAACATTTGTAGGCCGGGCATGGTGGCGCATGCCTGTAATCCCAGCAGCTCTGGAGGCGGAGATGGGAGGATTGCAAGTTGGAGACTAGAAGTAGTCTGCGTAATTTAGCGAGACCCTGTCTTAAAAAGTAAAAAAAAAAAGGGGGGGGGAGCTGGGGGCGCAGCTCAGTGGTCCAGCACTTTCAAGGGATGCAGGCAGGAGTCCCTGTGTTCAACCTCCAGTACCGGAAAAAAGAAAAAAGCATTTGTATTAATTCTTAAATTGTTGAATTGGATTTAGCATCAAAATAGAACATTCAGAAGACTTAAGAATGAGATGTCTGGATGGAATTCCTTCCAGTAGGCTTTTAAAAATAAAAACAT
Organism: Pedetes capensis; assembly: GCA_007922755.1. Lineage (NCBI taxonomy): Eukaryota > Metazoa > Chordata > Mammalia > Rodentia > Pedetidae > Pedetes > Pedetes capensis. The sequence continues at coordinate 32,438 of VMDO01017838.1, forward strand.
TCAAATAAAAATTTCTTTTCAACAGTTTTTGATTTTATAATTGTGGTAAAAATATTAATTTTAGCATTTGACCATTTTTAAGTGCACAGTTCAATGGTGGTAAGTATATTCACTTTGTTAGGCAATAGATATCCAGAAAATTTCCTCTTGCAAACTGACATAAAAACTTCCCATTTCCCCATTTGCCACAGCCCCTAGAGACCAGTATTCTAACTTTTACTTCTATAACTTTGACTTCCTCAGTCCATATCTAAATTAGATTATACAATATTTTTGTGCCTGGTTATTTTATTTATCCTAGTGCTTTCCAGGTGTATAGACATCCCACCCTGGCATCTGATCTTCTCAGATTTTGGAAGCTAAGCAGGGTTTGTCCTGGTTTGCACTTGGAAGGGAGATCACCTGGGAATACTGGGTGCTGTGGACTTGGGAAATGGACCTGGGAGACCACTCCCAAAACAATCAGCCATTGAAAACCCTGTGAACAGCAGAGAAGCACTGACAATAGTGCTGGGCATGGCATAGTGTTGGGTAGTGTTTTGTTCTGTTGTACATAGGATCACTCTGAGTCACACCTGACTTGAAGGCATACAACAGCAACAACAACACTTTCCAAGTTCATCCATGTTGTCACAAAATGAAGTATTTACTTCTTTTTAAAGGATAAATACCAGTCCATTGTGAATATATACCACATTTTTGTTAGTCTTTGCCTGTTAATTGATGATTAAGTAGATTTCATGTTGTTGCTATTGTGAATAATGCTGCAAAGCATACAGAAGTGTAGATACCAATTTGACATACCAATTCCATTTCCTTTGGATATATGCTCAGTAATGGAATTGATGAATCATATAGGAGTAGTTTTAATTTTAATTCTTTGAGGTACTTTCATACAGTTTCCCATACTAGCTGTATTTATTTCATTCCTATTAATAGTGTATAAGGGTTCCTTTTTCCTCATATCTTGTCCACTCTTGTTATACCTGTGTTTTTAATAACAGTCATCTTAACACCTGTCAGATGATATTACTTTGTGGATTTTGATTTGCATTTCCCTAATAATTACTGATCTTGTATACTTTCTCATGTACCTGCTGGTCATTTTTATGTCTTCTTTTGAGAGAAATGGATAAATTTCTAGAAATATTTAACCTACAAAGACTAAGTCATGAAGGAATAGAAAATCTGAAAAGATTAACAATGAGTAAGTCAATAAACAAAAATCTCTGATCAAGGTAAAACCCATATCATGGTGACTTCACAGCTGAATTCCATCAAAAATTTAAAGAAGAACTAATAGAAATCCTTTTCACATATTTCCAAAAAATTAAAGAATAGAGAATATATCCAAGCACATTTTACAAGACCAGCATTATCCTGATGCAAAATCCAGTGAGGGCACTCCCCAAGAATAGTAAATTTTACTTTACAAGAAAAGTAAATTACAAACTGATATTCTTAATATGTTGTTGTTATTAGGTGCCACTGAGTTGGGACCAACTCATAGTGACCCTATATACAACAGACAAAACATTATTCAACACTGTGCCATGCCCAGCACTACTGTCAGTGCTTCTCTGGTATTTATAGAGGTTGCAATGGCTGATTGTTTAGAGAGTGGAATGCCAGGTTCTTCTCCCAATCCTATAGTACCCAGTATTGCCATGTGATCTCCCATCCAAGGGCTAACTAAGGCAATCTAAGACCTGATAAGATTATATGCCAGGATAGTCATATAAATAGATTCAAAACTTCAAGAAATTACTACTAAACTGAATTCAACATCACATTACAAGGGTCATTCATTACAATGAAGAGGAAATAGCAAAAGATTCATCCTTAGGATGAATTCATCCTAAGAATTCTTGGAATTCATCCAAGAATTGTTCAACATAGGCAAACTAATAAATGTGATATACCACATTAATATTTAGAGGACAAAACCTTCATATAAGCAGATACAGAAAACACATTTGACAAAATCCATTGTCTTTTTAAGATGTAACTCTAAATGAATTAGTTTGGGAGGAATATGCCTCAATATAATAAAGACTTTTTATGATGATTCTACTGTAAACATTATCCTTAATGGTGAAAAGTTCAAAGCTTTTGCTCTACTATCAGGAATTAGTCAAGGATGCTCATGCTTGCCACCTCTATTCAGCATAGTGCTAGAAGGTTTAGCTATAATAATTAGGCAAGAAAAGAAGAAAGAAAAGGCCTGATAATTTGAAACAACTTGTCACTCTTTAGAGAAGATAAAATCTATACAGAAAATTCTAAAGACTGCACCAACAACTGTATGAACTAATAAATCAAGTAAAGTCAGTAAGTTAAAATATTAGCATACAAGGGTCAGTAGTATTTCTACACATTAACAGTGAACAATCTGAAAAAAAATTTAAAAAATCCCATCCATGTTGTTGTTGTTGGTCGGTGTCCGACTCATAGCGACCCTCATAGAGTTTTCAATGGCTGACTGTTTCGGGATTGCCTTGGGAGTGGATTGCCAGTTCCTTCTCCCATTTTTGCGGTGCTGGAAATTGAACTCGGGACCTCAGAGACTGCAGCGCAGCACTCTACCAACTGAGCTAAATCCCAGCCCAATCCCATCCATAAGAGCTACAAAATTACTTTGGAATAAATATAAATATAAATATAATTATATAAATATAAATATATAAATATAAATATAATTAAGGAGGTATACTGAAAACTATAACATTGTGGAAAGAAACCAAGGAACACATAAATAAATACACATAAATATAAATTCTATGTTCATGGACTAGAAAAATTAATATTATTGTGATTTCCTTACTATCAAAATGATCTACAGATTAAATACAATCCTTACCAAATTTTCAATGTTACTTTTCTAATAAATAGAAAAATATCTTAAAATCACTATGTAATCACTTTACATCAGAAGCTGAACATCTGAAGGTAATATAATCAAAAGTGTAGGTAAATTTTTCAAACTTATGGATGGCTCCAGAAGGATATTTCAGATATTAATCTACTGAAATATATTATTAGAGCTTTAAACACTTCAGTTTGTAGTATTCATTGAATATTTGTGTAGTTCTTACAGAAATTTTACTACGAATGTCCGCTTGAGTTTATGACAGAGTACCTGGTACCCCATGAGTCCTCTGACTAGGTTTACTAAACTCTCAACTTGAATGGCCTCGGAGCAGAAGCATTGTTATTTTCAGTTGTAATACATTTCATTCTTCCTGTAATTTTAGCATCTAGTATCTGATCAAAAACTTCTAGACATGTCTCAAAAAACTAACAACAAAAACATCAATGACCTAAAGAAAAAAAATAATCCGCTGCCAAGTAATAATAAAAGCAATCAATAGAATCAGGCTTAGAGACAGCTCATATTTGGGAATGATCAGATAAGGATTTTTTAATAGCCATGATTAATAGGTTAAAGATTCTAATGCAAGAGATGAGCAACATGCATGGTCAATGGGGAAATTTCTACTGCAAGAATCAAGTAGATATGCCAGAAATATAAAATACAATATCAAAGAATTTTGTTTTTACATTTTTATGGATAGAATCTCCACAATTGATATAAGAATCAGGGAATTTGAGTAAGGTCAATAAAAATGATCTAGACTGAAACACAAAATGTAACAAGAGTAAAGCCAACAAACTGTGTGAATAAAGATTAAATAATGAACAAACAAAAACAGAACAAAAAATCATTTAAGAACTACTGACAATTTTGATATCAAGCAGTCCAAAATGCATGGATTGGATTGTGAGAAATGAAGGAAGAAAACCTTTTCTTTTTTTTTTTGCAGTACTGGGGGTTGAACCCAGGGCCTTGTGCCTGCATACTTTGCAAGTGCTGCACCACTGATCTGCGCCCCCAGTGCATTTGTTTTTTACTTTTTGAGACAGGATCTCGCTAAATTATACAGACTGCCTCTGGTCTCCAACTTGCGATGCTCCCGCCTCCGCCTCCCCAGCCGCTGGGATTACAGGAGAGCACCACTGCGCTGGGCAGGAAGAAAAACTTTTGAAGAAATAATGTCTGAGAAACAGTAGGAAAAACATCAAAATGCAGATACAAAAACTCAAAGAAATCCCAACTGGATAAATAAATAAGGATATCTGGATACATCCTCATCAAACTGCTAAGAATCAAAGATAAACAATCTTAAAGGCAGCCGGAGAAAAGAAAGATAATACACACAGAGGAAAAAAAGGATAGGAATTATAAGATCTATTTTTCAAAAAGATATGCAAGATAGAATATGGAATGTCATCTTTACAGCACTGCCAAAAAAAATCAGTTAATGAAATAAAAAGCATATCATCATTAATAAATAGTAATCATACAAAATTCAATACTTATTTGTGATAAACGGCTTCAGCAACAGATAGAAACATTCTTACCTTGATGAAGTCATTTATGAAAACTTGTTTATATAAAACATTATGATGAAACAGTATTTTCCTCCTCAGTCTAGAACAATGAAGTTTTCTTTCTTTTTAGGATTTTAAGAATCAATGTTTTATTGTATGTTGATCACCTCAATAAGGTGAGGAAAGAAAAAAGTCTAAAATTCCAAGGAGTAAGTAATGCTGTCATTATTCATAGACAACACAATGCTTGCACAGAAATTCTTAATCCATCTATAAAAACCCAACTTGAATGAATGAGTAAAATTGTCAGTGCTGTGTGATATAAGATCAGTAAGAAATGAAACAAACTGTTTAATAGAAAATCCACAAATGAATTTACACAAGTGGTCAATGAGCACAAGAAAAGACAGCAACATAGAAACCATGGAAAAGCAAATAAAAAGTTAAGTGAGTTTCCACTTTATACACATTAAAATGGCTAAAATTAACATAATTAACAATATCAAATAATAGTAAAATGTGGATTACATAAAACTTCCATTTTTGAGTGGTGCAATTGTAACATGGTACAACAATGGTCAAAAAGAGTTCACCAGTTTCTTACAAGGTTCATTATATGATGCAGCAATTCTACTTTTAGGTATTTAGCCACAAGAAATAAAAACATATATCCAGAAACAGATATACAGGTGAGTATTAATAGAGTATGAATTTATAACAGTCAAAACTAGAAATGGCCCAAATAAATGTACTTATTTTCACACAGTGGAATATTACTCAGCAGTCAGAGGCATTTACTAATGATCTATGAACAAGAATGAGTATCAAAAACATTATCCTGAATAAAATAAAGAAGACCACAAAAGATACATTGTTATGATTCCTCTTATATGAAGTTCAAGAAATAGTAAAATAAGTTGTAGTAATAGACATCAGACTTGAGTGTAGTGATGGGAATCAGGAGGAAACTGCTGGGAAGAGTTACATTGCCTATCTATGGTTAGAGAGGATCATTCTTTGATGAGAACAATGGTTTGTATCTTGATTAGGTTGGTAGTTACACTGATGTGTATATTTGTCATATCTCACAGAATTGTACAATCAGTTTAGGTACAACTTGTATATAAATTAACCTCCATAAACTTGACTTAAAATACCAACACAAAAATCATCTTAATCTTTAAAATTCATCATTTTAGTTTCCCATTTTTCCCCTTTTCCAATATGTTGATATGTTGATATCCATGTATGCATTTAAAATTTTGTAAAACCTATATCAAGCTGGACTAGAACTCTTTTCCTTCAGCATCAATCTTTCCCTTCTCTAGCTTACATTTGACTTGTCAGGGGAGTGTTTTCAGTTCTTCAAATTCTTTCAACTTCAGACATAATCTCCTGTTATATGTCTTATTTTCCCATCATCTAAGTACATACAATAGGGCTGGGATTTAGCTCAGTTGGTAGGGCACCACTCTGCAGTCTCTGAGGTCCCAGGTTCAATTCCCAGCACTGCAAAAATGGGAGAAGGACATGGCAATAAACTCCTGAGGCAATCCCGAAACAATCAGCCACTGAAAACCCTATGAGGGTCGCTATGAATGAGACACAACTAAACAGCACCTACCAACAACAACAAGCACATACAATAATTTTATCATATTAATTTAAATTGCCAGATTTTTTTCCTTTAGTACTGAGGGACTGAATCCAGGGCCCCATGTATGTTAGGTAAGTGCTTCTACTGTGAAGCTGCATTCCCAGCTCCCCAACTCCACACCTCCTTCCTTTTCTTTCTTTTTTTTTTTTTCTGAGACTTGTTTTTGCTAAATTGCACAGGCTGCCTCTGGTCTCAAACTTACGATCCTCCAGCCTCAGCCTCCTGAGTAGCTGGGATTAGAGGTATACTCCATTGTACTGGCTGCCATCATATTTTTAAGTTATCAAACTCATAATATGGGTGAAAGGAATACTTATTATTTCGTTACAAACCACTTCCTACCCTGAGAGTTCCACAACTAACTACCATTTTAATTGGGAGGTCCACTGTATAAATGGCGGGAGGCAGGGAACTGCAATATGTCAGAACATATGGTAATGCTTACACAAATGAATCACAGCCTACATATAGTTCCCTTAGAGAATAGAGTGACATGCTTGGCTTGCTCTTTGCTGTCAGCCTGTCCCAAGATGGAGAATAGTATCAGCTGTGAGTTGACTGTAGTAGCTTAATTGTGGAAGAAACTAATCTATAAAATCCATATGGATAGCCTTCCTTGAATGCATTGCTATTTCTAGTTGGCAACCTCAGGTTTGATAGCCAGCTACTCCAATAGATTCTCTGACGAAATCAAGAATAATAATCCACTGATTTGAAGGAGATTGAGATGTTTAGGATTTTTGTAAAAAGCAGACAAAGCTGGGCACAGTGGAGCATACCTGTTATCCCAGAGGATCAGGAGGAGTGGAGGCAGGAGTATCTCAAGTTTGAGGCAAGAGACAACTTGTGCAACTTAACGAGACCCTGTCTCAGGGTAAAAACAATTTTTAAAAAGGGGCTGTTGTGGCAGCCCAGTGGCAGAGTACTTGCAAAGTATGTGTGAAACTCTGTGTTCAACCCTCCAGTATAGAAGAAGAAGAATGAAGAAGAAGAAAGAGGTGGAGGAGAAGGAGGAGGAGGAGGAGTCAGAAGAGGAGGAGGAGGAGGAGAAGAAGAAGAAGAAATAAATTAACAAACAAAAGCCGAAAAATAATAAGAAATCAGCAGAAGAATAAAGATCTGTGTAAGCTTTCAGGGGCAGTGTGAAATGGAGATCATGAAGACAAACAAAACTACTGCCCTATTCCTTAAGGAAAATGTAGCTAAGTGTGTTTCTGATCTGCCACCTTGTGCTCACAGGGATGCTTTCTGTAGAAACTATAGATCTCTGCTGTGGGCTTTTCCTTGTCTGCAGGGGCAGGCTAGGCTGGGGCAGGAAAATGGGCATTGCCTTAGAGTTGATGCCCCTTGGAAGAAGCTGTCAAACCAGGATGGAAAGGGATTTGGCTTTTAATTGCTTAACTTGCTTATGCTTCCTGGGAGAAAGTGAGGATCATGGTCTACACTGTCTCTAGGAGTACCCCAGTGCCATCAAAGTACTCCCTGGGCCCCAGGGGACACCTTCCTTGGTATATTATGCTCTTTGTTGGTTTCCTTCCTTTTTGTCTCACTTTTCCATTCCCCTAGCAGTATTTACAGGAATTTATTCCTAATTAACTAATCACACTGAAATCTTTGCTTTAGGGGAAAGACAAACCAAGGGGCAATTAAAGACACAAAAGGCTATTAAATGCTTTTTTGTATGTTTCTTATAGTAAAAAGTTTTTAGATTGCAAATAAGGCTTACATAAATTCTGCTGGATAATTACAGTGTAAGCCCCTGACTAATAAGCCAAATAAACACAATCGTTTTCCCTAAGAAATACAAGTGAAGGGGAGGCATTTAAATAAAATCTATGTTGTTCCAAAGCTTAGGAAGGTGGAGATGACCTCTTTAATTTCTTGCCTCTCCTTATTTTCCTATAACATACTTATCCTCTTAGTCAACCGAGGGACTACTTTCTAATCTTGTTATTTTTAAAGTGTAAGTCTGGGAGTTACATTTCATTGAAAGTTTTGTAAAAGGAAGTGACTCATTTTTCTCACTCTTCTTCTTTGTTTCTTTATACGGCCTGATTGTTGAATCATTCTCTTGATCTGTCCTCTTTTTGCTTCTTATGTGGCTTGAGGGGTAATATATCAGCCACCCACCCATTTACCATTCTCCTCCAATCCCCTGTCTGTTCCTCCCAATTGCTTATTACTATAAAACAGTCAAGATTAAAGATTCTACCTGGCATACTCCAAATGAGGTAATAGTGATGAAGGGGCTCTTGCTCCATTTCCTTTGTCATTTATTGAATGAACATTGCAATTGCTTTACTTATGAAATGATGGCATCTAAGATTTTATTTTGAAGTAACAGCAATAGAAGTCCCAGAATCTTATAAAATAGGGCCTATATTCCAATTTAATTGAACAAAAATTTACAATGTACTTTATTAATAAAAGCATAGAAAGCAATTAGATTTTTATTCTTGCCTTTTGGTACTTCTTGTTTTGTAGGGGCATAGGAAGATAAGGGACATTGGAGGTATAGGATCACATTTATATTATTTAGTTGTTTGAAAAAAGGAAGAAGCTGAAATAGGAAAAGATTTTCTTAAGATTAGGGCATGTGGACAAAAGGACAAAGAAGTGATGCTAAAGTGTCCTGGAAAGAAAGGTTATGGACTCTATTTTTCTCTCAAATTTCCTTGGAAGTAATACATATATGTTTTCAGGATCAGGAAGAGAAATAGAAGTTATTGCTAGACTCCATCTATGAATGGTACATATTATAATCTAAAAGTAATAGTCTTCTCATTCTCACTGAAATTTCCATGACAAAGTAGGAAGCAGCAGAATGCTTTAGACCCATCTTCTCCCCTCCCCTGGCCAGAATAACACTCAAGAAAGAAGGGACTTCCGGACCTGTAGAAGACAGAAAGCAAAAAGAAACATTCCATTTGGGACCAAATATGATAATAAATATTCTGCTGGATATTGGGTTCATTTACTCATGGGATATTAATTGAGCAAATAATATGCACCAATGCTTTTCTATGTGATGTCTCTGTAGCACCAAGATATAGGACATTAGATGATGATGTTTTATTGAAATAAAAAGCAAGGAAAGGAAACAAAGAAAGCTGGGTCTGACATAGGCAATAGTATATTAAATATGGTGGTCCAGGAATGTCTCAATGAGAAAGTTAACTTTGAGAAAAGGTATAAGGAAAGCATAGAACTAGACAGAAAGAACAGAAGGAAATTACCTGTAGAGTTTTTAAGGAAGCATATCTGGGATGTTGTCTGATCAACAAGGCTGCTAGTAAGGGCAACTGAGAGCAGGCAAAAGCAGATGAAGTTAGAGAGAATGAAGGCCATTATGAGAACTTTGAGTGGTTCTTTACATTAGAACAAGATAAAAAATACAAAGTAATATGAACTGATTTAGAGAGCATCCTTTCTTTAAGAACAAAATATGGGGAAACATGTGGGAGCAGGGTGAAAAATTGATTGGTTGTTAATAATTTCAGTGTCGAGAAGACAGTGATTTAGAATAGTATCAGTAAAGAATAATGTAGAATAGGATTCTAGATATATTTGGAAGTAGAGCCTACAAGATTTTCTGACATATTGGATGTAGGACATGAAATAAATGAGTGAAAAATGAACCCATCCCTTTTAGCATTGAAGAAATAAAAGGAGTTTCAATTATTTGAGATGAGGAAGATAATGGGAAGGGCAGTGGATAAGCATAGGAGTGTTGACATCTCACTGCAGGTAGAGAACCCCACCTTGCTGAATATCCTTCAGTAATGAGGGAACTTCCCTTCTCCATTTCAAACCATGATGACTGACTCTCACACTATGACTAAATTAATTTAACATGGCTTGAGTAAGAAACAAGTTGATTTGAGGAAAAAAGACTTGAGTGTGAAAAGACAATGAAATAGAGCAGTTTCCAAGAATATTCTTACTGGGAGTAGCTGACCAATCAAGTTCTTGCTAAGTTCCTTGATGGCCTTAGTATCACAAATCCAATGGGTAAGTGGTTGTTGAGTCCTTATTTTACATCTCAGAAAAATTTGACAAGACTGTCGAAGTTAAAATCTACAATTCTTATTTTTCATTTGAGACCAAACTATCTCTGGAGCCAACAAAGTCTTTGCCCCTCCCCCTTTTTCTCTTTCACATAATTTCTTAGAGGATGTTGCTCAGGTAAAAGGTGCATCAAAACTTGTGATAATTGTTGTTAAAGTCCCTCCAAAACATTGCGCTGACTTATATTTCACCAGAAATATGTTAGATAATGACTTTTGTTTGTCTGCATTCTTTCCAACCCAGAATTATCTTAATGGTAAACAATTCAATCAATTAAAAGCATGTTAATAGTTTTCTTTGTTGTTAGGTGCTGTCGAGTCAGTATCCTACTCATAGCAACCCTACTACATACAACTGATGAAACACTATCATCAGTGCTTTTCTGCTGTTGATAGGGTTTTCAATGACTGATTTTTTTCTTTGCTAGCACCCTGCATTTTATTTATTTATTCATTTATTTATATTTATTTGTTTTAGTACTAGGGGGCCTTGTGCATGCTGGGCAAATACTCCACCACTGAGTAGTACCTCAAGCTCCTTTTTTATTCTTTGACTTTGAGACTTTCTTACTAAATTGCATAGGCTGACTCTAGCCTCAAACTTGCAATTTTCCTGCTTCAGCCTCCTGAGTCACTGGGATTACAGACATCAGGCACAGTACTTAATGCATTTTTATGAGCTCTTAGTTCTAATGCTTTGATTCTTTTTCTATAGTATATTTATAGTTTCCGATTTAAACTAAAAAAAGTGTTATAATTGATTAGTGTTCTCTATGGGAACTGTATTGTCCTTTGATTAAGTAATTTCCTGCATTAACCTATGACATGAAAATAGGTATATCTAGATTTATCCTTTAACTTCAGTATTGCCTATAACCAGTAGATTGCTAGGTATACTTAAGCTCAACAAGACTCTCCCAGTGAAAAATGAATGGAAGAGAAATTCATGGACTAAAGAGAAATTTTGCTTCTTGATTGGAACTCATTTATGTGGGTTCTAGAGGATAAGTTTCCTTTCCTGTTTACTTGAACTTTCTTTTCAAAAAAGTGCTAGAAATACATAAACACAAATCTGGCAGTATTAAACTGAAGATATCTTGTATAGTATGTATTATTCACATTTACCTGATAATTATACAGTTCTTACATTTGCTATAAAATAGTTTCTTCTAGGGTTTTTACTTTAGTGTCTAATTGTGTAAAATAATTTGATGTATTTTTAATGACCTGAGTCATTTTGCTTCTTTATGATTTTTAG